>CM076579.1:1601288942-1601549781 GCA_034641835.2 Pinus albicaulis
AACTAGTTATTCTAAATATGGGGTGATTTCTCTATATTTTTGAAATACTCATATGAAAATAAACATAGTAATTGCATCATTATATGTAATGATTTTTTTTAAAGCATATGTTTTCATTTATTAGAAAAACATCAAGGTATACAAAAATATGATTGAGTGTAACAATTGTAAAGTATAATTGTTAATGTGATCTAACTTGTGATGGTTATTTGGCATAGCACCAACTTAAAATCAACATATTACATAATATCGACATTCCATATGGAATAATATAGGAAGGATTATTTGATATTATTCCATGTGGTAGCGGTAGTGTTATATTATCCACCATAACTCACAATGCATGTACTATTAACCTTTCTACTTTGAACCATGTTGAATATTTATGGTCAACAATAATTTTATCTTCTTTTCGAAATACCATAAACGTAAAACTAATGACTAAAATCATTAACATAGACATAAAACCAATGATAAAATGATACCTAATTTCAGAATTTATTTAAAAGTTAACTCTTAGTATATTGAATAAATTTAGTATATTAGTATAATTAATCATTGCAAAAAACTAGGTAACATTTTCTTTCTAGAAAATCATTAATGTGAGTAATGTATACCAAAATAAATGAAAACATCTAAAAAATAAAATAAATACCATTATTCTATACAATGAGTATTTTAGTAGACAATCATCGAGATATATGTTATATTGTAATGAATATTTTTACTTCTTTTTTTTAGATATTTATTTATGCTCTATAACTTTATAGATGCACTAAATTATAAACACAAAAATATCAACTCAAATTAATGATTTCAAACATGGAGTGAATCCTTGGTTTTACTCAAATCCTTACACAAAGATAAAAAGATAATAATTGTATCAATATATGTTATGCTTTTTATCTACAACGTATTTTTTTATTTACTGGAAAAAACATCAAAATATGCAAAATATAAGTGAGAATAACAATTATCAAATGGAATGTTTTCGTTTGATTTGACTTATTGTGCAGAGACGCTCCTCAACCCATTATAAGGGAGATGTGTAGGCCTAATGTAATATAATGTAAGTATGTCAATATTTTTTAAATGTCGGGAAAAATATATTTATAAAAAAAATGTTCGCTTCATATATTTAAAGAATATTCAAATTAAAACATATTTAAATGTAAAATGTAATGTAATATGAAATTTAAAATGAAAAATGCAAGGGAGATAAGAGTGGGAGGAGTGATCATTTTCCCCAGGGAACATTCAGAAACAAAATTTGTGCAGGGAATAGGAGTAGCAACTAATAATAAGGTTGAGCTCCTTGCACTATGGAAGGGCCTAGACCTTTCTCTAAGTCTCTAAATAAAAAAATTAAGGGTAGTAGGGGACTCTTTGTTGGTCATCCATATGTTTTCAACCCACAATAAAATTATGATATTTCAAGCTCCTTCATGGTTAAAAGTATCCATTATTATATGAATAAGTGTGATGAGATCTCTTTATTACACATCCTTCACTAGCTCAACCGGGAAGCTAACGAGATCGAAAATTGTGGAGTGGTATTGGGAGTGGGAGAATTTGAAATAAATGGTTGGGATATGGGCCAATATCTCGAACCATAGAGGAATGTTTGTCTGGGTGGAGTGCATGACCATCAATTATGGAACTGTCATATACATGATGAGCGGAGTAATGGAATGCATGCAGGACAGGTGGGCGAATGATTGAGAGGAATTACCACTTTGTGGTATTTTATAATCCCAAGGAAAGGCATTATGATCCCTTACAATATATATATCTCAACATAGGAGCTTCATGGATAGGTGGTTATTTATTTTGTTCGAGAGATATGCAATTCACACAGGAGCTTTAATGGTGAAGATATGGAGCAAGAATTCACCTCATGCCACAACAAATTGGTTGCACAGTTAGTACAATACGTCTCTCAGGAAGAGTGTATGCATTAATGGCGAGAGTCAAAGTAGATTGTGAAATTCGAGATAAAATATTATATAAAGAAACTCCATATTCATATGTGGCACTTGTTGGCTCAAGTACAGATTATAGATTGAGTACTTGTGTCTTTCTCAGCAAACCAAGGATGTCTTCACAAAAAAGCAAGCCTATGGACGTTGAGTCAGCTCAATCGAAACAGGTCAACAAATTCTTGTTTAAATTACGAATGGGAAAGCTTGACCTCCTCACACATAGGGTGGAATTTATGAAGAAAGATTGTGTGACAAGTGCAGATCGTATCAATGCTAAGTTCGAGAGTGTAGAGGTGTCCTTGGAGTGAAAGATTGTCAAGATGGAAACAAAATCATTTTCCTCCAATTCATACCTGATTAATAATATTCAATGAGGTAAAGGAAATCATCATTGGGATTCCTGATCTGGTCATTACTCAGTTGCAAGGAGATGTGGAAGCTAGCGATGAAGTAGCGGGAACGAGCGTAGGGAACAAAGGAAACTGTGAAGAAAATGAACCTCCAAATCTTGGTTAATGTTTTCTTTTTATGTATTACAATTATGTTTTTATCTTAGATCAGTTTAACCAGGTTTATGGGAAATATGAATGTAATGTGATAGATCGCAAGGCTCGTAGGGAAAATAAAATTGTTTTTGGGCTGTATTGGAACATGGAAGCAACTGAAAGGACTGAAGCTATTTTTATTTTTATTTTTATTCTTTTATGTAAACATTTTTGGCCATGTAATCCAGGTTTATAAAAGTATCCATCTCATTTAAAAAAAAATGAAAAATGAAAAATGTAATGTAAAATGTAAGGTACAAACCTACAAATTTGATTAGAAGAAATCGATTTGTGTATAACGTAACCTTAACATGTTATTGTTCCATTAATAGGTTATTTCTTTATATATTATTATTGGTATAGTAATCAATAATATTTATTATTAATATTCCAATATATTATAATGATAATAATATCCATTATAGGTATTACTATATTAGACCTTACATATATTATTGATTACATAATGTGACAATTTTCGATCATATGGATGGAGGGGGAGAGAGATGGAAAAATAGAGAAAGATAGAGAGGGGGAGAGAGATGGAAAAATAGAGAAACATAGATAGGGGGAGAGGCAAAGAGAGATAAGGGCGGGGGTGGAGGGCGGGGGAGAAGGAGAGAGGGAGGTAGATAGTGTCTGAGTTGGAGAGAGAGAGAGATATGGGTGGGAAGGAGAGAGAGAGAGAGAGGAAGGAGGGAGATAGTGTATAAAATATACAAGATGCATGTATATTACCGGAATCCCCTGATCTAACAGATTAATCTTATGTTAAATATAGAATCCTTCCACTTAATTCTTTGCAGAAATTAAATCGCCAATTGCAAAACACATATGAAGCAAAATCAATCGCACATAAACACAGTTGTTTGACGGGAAAGCTTAAAGCTAAAAACCCCAACTATCATATATTATGTATATCAATGGAACATGTAATAATCTCATACAAAGCTTAGTACATCAATTTCTCAGTACAATCAACAATCATTACACACTGTCATGCATAAATTTTGCATATCTATGCACCAATTTCTTGCCTCTTGATAGCCTGCCTCCACTGCACAATCCTTGCTGAAGAAGACCCTTGAATGAATTTGAATTGGCCTTGCCTTGACTGCGCAATCCTCATTGGCATCTCCAATGTGTGTCAGATCCATTGACTGCATCACTATAGTCACAACAGATAGTTCATCTCACCCTTTCACCTATCTCTCCACTATGTCTCCCTTGGAACTGACATGCAAGTAGTTAATTGCTGTATTTTTTCAGTTACAAGTGAGTCTCTGGTTGTGAATTAATTAAATAATTAATTTACTAAATTCTCACTAGTGTATCTTCAGTTAGAACTAGATACAACTAGCACAACTGAGTTTAACTCACTTAATTGAGTTAAACTAAATAATAGCCCACATAACTACTCTTCCAACTCTGTCACAACTTGCCACTATCAGTTATAATCGAGGCCTCCATGCATGAGTCACCAACCACCCTAGGAATTGCATAATTCCTTCAACCCACTGATTTTCCAAATCTTTTCACTGAAATAAAGTGCTCCAAGAGAATAAGTTGATATTTATTGTCAGATTATTATTAAGGGCTAATAATAATCGACATGCATCTATTTTTAGATTAACGATCTGTTAGTTCCCTGTAATCAGCAAGATTGGCAAAGTCCGATCTCAGGGAGAAACATCGTTTCAACCAACTTTGGGATTCTAGGATCTAGCCCTCCTGAATCCGGAGAGGGATCTCTCCAATAAGTGCAAAGATGGATTTGTCTTTGAAGTTTGGGGTAATGATATTAGGCTAGCTATGAAGGCCAAGGGTTTGTTTTGGTTTTTGGATGGTTGAGCATGAATACTGTTTGAGGTGGCAAGTCCTAAGTGCAAAGAGTTTCAAAGGTGAGAAGTTGTAAGCAATTATAGTAAGCTTCGGCCAGAAAGATAGATAATTGCAGGTTTTAGTCCATTGGGCTATGGAGTCATTATAGGGTTTAATTGGAACAGAAAGAGGCAAGAGTGGTTCATGGGGAAAGTCATCTATGTCTAAGGATCTCTTTGAAGATTGATTTATGGGATGAAATGATACAACAAGAAGGAAAATTAAACAGATGCAGGACAAAGAGCAGCCCAGGATCTGGTAAGTACTTTTAAACTAGCCAGCCTTTGATACACTTTCAATAGAAAACATTTTAAAACAAAGGGGAAACTTGAAGGCAACTTTTGGAGTAGAAACTAGTGGGCCGAGCTCACCACAAATCCTCTCCTAGCTCTACTTTACTTGGTTACTTTCAATACCAACACAAAGATAACACATAATGGCCTAAGATCTGGTAAGTACTTCTAAACTAGCCAGCTTTTAACACATTCCAAGGGAAATATTCAGAAAACCTTTGGGGATAAAACTAGGACCAGGGCACACCATATATTCCATAGTTCATTGCTACTTAACTAATACTGAACATAACATTCAAGAAAAATATTCAGCTAAGGCAATAAGACGAGGGAACGCCAACATTCCTATGCGTAAATGGAATTAAATCATTCTCAAATAACACAGATTGGAAGAAAACATATAAATAAAGATTTTCAGTCACAGAAGGTTACTGATATACAGTAGGTCCTAACTTTATGCATGCTGTTCTTTATAAGAGAAATTGAAACACAGTGAAAAGAGAAACAAAATAACAAGTTATAATTAGAAAAACATCACTGTCAACATAGACCAGGATCCCATAAATTAGCTTGTATTGATGCTCCAAACCAGTTACAGCTTTAAGTCCAATGCTTTAGTTTAGCAATCATCTACACATCTCAGCCCTACTTATCTATCACAAGCAGAGCTCCAAGGGCCAGTGAACACTATTTACAATCAGAAATTTAAGCTCAAATGTATTTCAAAGTTCTGCAACCAACAGTTTCTAATCTTCTACAGAAGTATTTATAGAAGAATGAGGAGGTGAGATTTGATAAAATATCTCTCAGGACAATTAATACAGATTCAAGACTTCTCGGCCTTTGAGGGGCTCGATGGAGAAGTTTACAGGTGGATTGCTGTATTAACTGTTTTACAATTATGAATTAAACTCGGTGGGAGCTTTTGTTTGACTTCGAGGCTCTGCGTAATGTTTGGAGTAACTCTGCAGATATTTCTGCATTTATTTCCTTGCAGAAGTAACTCCTTCGCTGCGCTGAGGCAAAATATCAGATTTCGAATAATAACTTTGGCCTCTATTTTGAATGCTTTAAGGCACAGGTGGCATTTATGGTAGCTAAGGAATCAATTCGCCTCAAATGTGGCGGTGAAGGCCTACCTGCTTGTTAAACACTTAGGATTTCTTTACTTGTGTTTTAATTCTGGGATTAGGCTTTTGAGAATCATCCTTAGCCGTAATTCCCAAATCTGTCTTCAATCCTCCGTTCTGTTGTGCTCTGTTCTTCAACATTGATACTCTTTCAACTGTGTTTTTAATAAAACAATGTCTTGTCGATGTGCATGGCTGCGCTGGGCTTTTAAAGGCATTAATGCCCATGAAGCATTGATAAAACATCGAATCTGAACCTTGCGAATAGTCTCCATGATAAACCAAAGGCACGGAAAATGTCTTTCCCGGCCTTTGGCATTTATTTCGAATAAATGGAAAAACCATTAATCCCTGCAAAACCATTAGAAAATCCTGCGTTTTTAGGTTTAACTTCTTTCAGAAGGCGGAGAAGGAGCGTAGCCATTGGATGAAATCATCCAACGGTGGATATTTATTAGGAGGAGGTTAAAGAAGAGTGGGGAAAATGAACAAGTCAGAGTGATTTCGGACCGTCCGATCTGGACATGTGGACGGTCCGGATCCAATCAAAGGATCGCAATCGGGGGCGGCGAGCAAATGCACCGATTGAAAGTTGCGATGCGATGTGGCGCAGACCGTCGATCTAAAGAATAGATCAACGGTGGAGAATAAATCGGGGGAAAGGCCGATCGGGGGAGGAATCATAACACAGCGATCGAAACATGCGATGCGATGTAGCGCGGCCCGTTGATCTGAGGATCAGATCAACGGTGGGAAATGAATCGGGGGATGGCTGATCGGCAGGAGCAAACAAGTGCATGTGATGGAAAATGCGATGCGATTTTGCGCAGGCCATTGATCTAAGGTTTAGATCAACGATCAATATATTTTCTAGTTGCACCGGCGGAAAACCCTTTATATCTTATGAAAGTTTTGAAAATTTAAAATGAAATGCAAAGGTTTAATACATAATCGGGCAGGTTTATATGTAATATGGCTGGCGCTCGTCTGCGGGGCCTTTAGACTTTATGAAATGTAATATGCCCGGGGCGTATACGAAACAAAGGGCCAATCGCAATCGGAGCCATCGGGCCCGGTCTTTCAATCAACCCATTGAAACATCCCGATGCGATAAGCGTCTTGGGTCTTTAACTCTCGGTCCTGGGCACAGGGTATATGAATTAAAAGTGGTGGGGCAGAAATATAATACAGGGACTCAATCGCATTGGAAGTTTTGATGCGGTCCTTCAATCAACCCATTGAAATATCCTGATGCGATTGCACGATCGGTATTTTTAATCTAACCATTTATATTCAACATGTGATTCTAACTTATTGGACCAAAACTTTGGATAAATGGGTTTTTTGGTTTTACAAAGGAAAATACCACCAGGGAAAAAATATTACAAGGTTTTAAGCGCCGGAGGCGAGCCCACGGGATATTTATATAAGAAATAATATGATCGGGGTTTTTACAACACAAAGGATAATCGCATCGGAGTTTATATGTGACACGAAACTTACGCACCATCGAAATTTTTCAATGCGATAAGCGCTCGAGACCATAACTCTTGGTTTTTCACAATGAAAGCATGAGATCTGGAGTTTATAATAAAGGGAGCTGATCGCATCGGGGGTTCATAAGCACGGGCTAATCGCATTAGAACTTTTGAAACTTGGCAAAGACTTGCACAACTGGATTTTTGCGATGCGATAAGCGCCGAGAAGGGTTAGCGCTTGGTTCTAACGCTGAGGCACATGGAGGGGAAGTGGTTAGGACTTAGCCCAAGGGGGCTTAAGCCTTTATGCAAAAACATGTATTTTTCACGAATTTTTTCAAGGTTTTCAATGGATTTGGGGGTTTTGGTAAGGTTAAAGAGTGAGTCTTTAACCTTGTAAAAGTGATTTTCATGAATGGAAGACGAGGAATCATGAAAAAAAAGGAGTTTTTATGGAGAAAAAGGGGAGAAAATGAAGGTTAGTTTTGAGTGGGAGAAGGGGGAAAATGATGGTTTTTCAACAGTTTCTTCTCATGAAATCAGTAGAACTTCTGAGTATAACATGGGAGCAGTAGTGAAGATTTTGGACAGAGGCATGAGGCATTCTAGGGACTTCAAGAGCCAACAATTTTTAGCAATGAAATTTGTTCCTTGAAGGCTCAAAAAGTCTTAGCCACCTTTTGCTATAACAAATTTTATAGGTGGCTAAAACGATCTATAAATAGACTTCACCCAATCTTCTAAAAATAGAATCTCATCTATTTTTCCAACTTGATCAACCATCTACAAGCTATCTACAAGCAACCTCATAACATAGATATGCTCACCATGTCTAAAAATAGCTGCGGGCCCCATAATGGTGCTTAATTTTCTCAGCTCATCATCTTGGTGAATCTCATACTCCCTCTCAACGAAGACATACATTGTCAGCTGCCCCGATCTCAAATCTGTAATTATTAAAAATTTCTCCTAGTGGCGCCAACTGTTAGAATATACGCATCATGATATACACAGCAGGAATGTAGTGAAGCAACATGATATACCTCACATGTGTTTAATCTCTCTTTCTTTATATCTATCATAGAACCTTTAAATTAATCAAGGTTTGTGCCATCTACACACAATATATAGCTAGATCTGGTGACTTAAACCATGGCTTGAGATCTTCCTCATCCAGATAGCCTCACATGTAGCTTGACTTGCTGCCATGTATTCTACTTCCACTGAACTGAGTGCCACAGATCTTTGTTTCCTGCTGTACCAAGAAACTGCTATAGATACGATACTAAAAACCCCTCCTAATGTGCTCTTTCTGTCTGTTGGGCTGCCTGCCCAATCTACATCCGTGAAGCCATGCAACTTCACCTCATTTGTCTGTCTGTACCATAAGCCATACTTAGATGTGCCCCTGAGATATCTTAGGACATGCTTTCCTACCTTCCAAAAGAGCTTGGTAGGATTAACCATCGCTTGACTAAGTTGGTTCGCATAGCATATGTCTGGTCTTGTATTAACTAAATACATGAGCGAACCCACCAACTGTCGATAGACAGTAGCATCCACTACCTCTGCCGATGTAGCATCCTCTTTCCTCCAATTTCCTGGAAGAGGAGTATCCATGGGCTTGCGGTCCTACATGTGAAACTTACCACGTATCTCCCAAGCATACTTTCCTTGAGACACAAATAGTTCACCTTCTCATTGCCATATTTCCAATCCAAGGAAATAATGAAGGAGGCCCATATCCTTCATCTTTAACTCCTTTGCAAGATCCTCCTTGCATGAGTGTATCAAATGCTCACCACTCGTTAGTATTAAGTCATCAACACAAAGAACAATGAATAAAATCTTACCCTCCACCACAATTTGGTATAGGTTTGCATCCGCCTCGCTCTTGGTGAAGCCAAGTCCAATGAAATAGCTGTCGATCCATGTGTACCAAGCACGGGGTGCTTGCTTTAGCCCATACAACGCTCTTTTGAGTCTTCGCACATGCGACTCGCTGTTGAATATCTCAAGTCCTTAAGGGTGCTCAATGTACACTTCTTCCTCAATGATCCCATTAAGGAAATCAACCTACACATCCATTTGATGAATGTGCCAACCCATCTGCGCAGAGAGAGCAAGGATGGTCCTTATGGAAGAATACCGTGTGATAGGTGCAAAGGTTTCTTCATAGTCAATCCCCTCGATCTGTGAGAAGCCTCAGGCAAAAAATCTTGCCTTATACTTCTCGACGCTCCCATTAGCAACTTGATTTACCTTGTAGATCCATCTTGAACCTACCACTGATTTACCAACCGACCTTGGAACAATCTCCCAAGTATTGTTTTTGACAATGGAGTCATACTCCTCCACCATGGCATCTACCCATGTGGGCTCCTGTGCTGCTTCCTCAAAGGAATATGGCTTTGTCACGATACACTTGCTCATGAGAGCCATGTATCCAGTGAATCGGTCAGGTGACTATCTCTGTTTGCGCTGTGATGTAGGGAATCCTACATTCTGTGCCGCATCAAGCTTCAACCTCTCAACTTCTGTGGTACGCCTTCTGCTTGTTTTGATGTTTGGCTTTGTGTGAGTGGACTCCTCCACTCCATCATCCTCCTCTTGTGGTTGATCCACATCTTGAGGCTCATCTTTGGGAACAAGAAGTTCCTCCTCTGCATGCAAGTGTAGCTCCCTCTCAAGAGACAACTTCATGGCTTTCTCCTCATTGAATTTTATATCCCGTCACACCACATTCATCTGAATATTTGGAAAATACACATGATAATTATGGGGTGTTTATGTGTACCCCAAAAATATCCCAATTTCTGCAGTCGACTCCGGCTTCTTCTTGGATTACTTTTTCACATGAATGTAAACAGATGAGCCAAAAATCTTCAAATGAGAAATATCAGGCTTCTTACTAGTAAAAGCTTCTTCAGGTGTACTCATGCCAAGTACTCTACGAGGACAACGGTTTTGCACATAAACTGCAGTGTTGCATGCTTCCGCTCACAAGTGCATTGGTAGGCCCTGGTCATGCAGCATAACTCGTGCAACACCCACGATCATTCTGTTCTTCCTCTCCGAGACCCCATTCTGCTGTGGGTTATGAGGTGCTATGAGTTCTCTTCGAATTGCTTCTTTGCTATAGAAGTCTTTGAATTCATTCAAGATATATTCACCACCATTATCACTCTACAGAGCCTTCACTTACTTCCCTGTCTCCTTCTCCACCAATGCTTTAAACTCACATAAATTTGAGAATGTTTCACTCTTCTTTTGCATGAAGAATATCCAACATCTACGAGAATAGTCATTAACAAATATAACATAATACCTGTGTTTTTTTGTTGAAGCAACCAAGAAAGGTCCACACACGTCTGTGTGAATTCTCTTTAGGATCACCGAAGCACGGTTCTCCTTCTCATGAAAGGTGGTATTCACAAACTTACCCATAGTACCTCCCTTGCACTGATCTGACTGTGCAAGAGTACCCTTTGGAATTCCTGTAGAAATCTGCTGCAAAATCTTCAAGGCGTCATGGTGAAGATGGCCCAATCTCCTGTGCCATAATTCACCCTCATCCCGGCTCACCACTTCTTCTGCTTTGCCCATAATTGCAGTACAGCCATCTACCTACAGCTTGTAGAGATTCTTAAATCAAATCCCAATCCTCTTGGTTTGACCCATTGTCTTATGTCGTAGGAAGGCTTTTCCTTCGCTGAAAACAACGTCATAACCTCTGTCCTCCAACATTGCAACCGAGACCAAGTCCTTCTTTAGACTTGGAACATGCATAACATCTTTCAACATAAATGGTTTACCTGAATCCCTCTCAAAGGTAATGGTACCAATTTCGGTCGCACTGTATCTACCATCGTCTCCCATCTCTATATGCATTTAGAGATCTTTCTCCTCCAAGTCACTAAAAAACTCCTTGTCTCCCGTCATGTGGAAGGAAACACCACTATCAAGATACCACATGGATCCCATTGCGTGCGATCAAAGAGAAATCGAGGCAAGGGCCTCAATAGCTGTGGCTCCAACAACCTTCTTGTTCTTCTTTTTCTGTGGGCAGTTAGTGGCGAGATGCCCATGTTTGTGACAGTGAAAACACTTCACCTTGGACAAATCCAGCTTCTTGCCTTTAGCCTAGGATTTTGGATGGGATTTATTCCCCTTCCATTTCCTTACTTTGGCAGCCAAAGCATAATTGTCTTCATCATCATTCTTCGATGAAGATCCATCCCTAGTACTTCGCCCTTCTCCATTTTGATTTTTCCGAGCTTATCTTTCAGTGACAACTTCCTATGGTCGCTGCTGCTTTGGAAAAGATCTGTCAAAGCCTTCCACATTGTAAATCGAGTGGCTTTCCCGTGAAGGCTTGACACAATATGGTCCTTCACACCTTCCAACAGAATCCTTCTTGTCTTTGCTACTTTCTTTTGCCAGGCATCAAGTAATGCAACATCACTAGAAGTAGGCTTAGGAACATCACTATCGATGAACTCCTTTAGACCATTATCTTCAAGCACCGCCTCCATCCTATCCTTCTAGGCTATGAATTTTGAGCTACCCTGAAGGGAATACTCCAACCACAACCCATTGAAAGCCATTTCAATGAATACTCAACTATCACACCAAGAAATTCTTGCAGCAAATTCGAATTGTCCACCAACACAAAACTCAGCACCGCTTCAATATTGCAATCTCCAGTGATTAAAAATGATTCGATACCATGTAGAAATTATACAAGATGCATGTATATTACCAAAATCCCCTAATCTAACAAATTAATCTTATGTTAAATAAAAAATCCTTCCACTTAATTCTTTGCGGAAATTAAATTTCCAATTGCAAAACACATATGAAGAAAAATCAATCGCACATAAACACAGTTGTTTAACAGGAAAGCTTAAAGCTAAAAACCCAAACTATCATATATTATGTATATCAATGGAACATGTAACAATCTCATACAAATATTAGTACATCAATCTCTTAGTACAATCAATAATCATTACACACTGTCATGCAAAATTTTTGCATATCTATGCACCAATTTCTTGCCTCTTGACAGCCTGCCTCCATTGCGCAATCCATGCTGAAGAAGACCCTTGAATGAATTCGAATTGGCCTTGTCTTGACTGCACAATCCTCATTGGCATCTCCAATGTGTGTCAGATCCATTGAATGCATCACTATAGTCACAACAGATAGTCCATCTCACCCTTTCACCTATCTCCCTACCGGGTCTCCAATAGAATTGATATGAAAGTAGTTAACTATTGTATTTGTTCAGTTGCAAGTGAGTCTCTAGTTGTGAATTAAATAAATAATTAATTCACTAAACTCTCACTAGTTTATCTTCAGTTAGAACTAGATACAACTAGCACAACTGAGTTTAGCTCACTTAACTGAGTTAAACTAAATAATAGCTCACATAACTACTCTTCCAACTCTGTCACAACTTGCCACTATTAGTTATAACTGAGTCCTCCATGCATGAGTCACCAACTGTAGAAATTAGCTGAATAAATCACTTATTCACTGAAGATTAACCTGGTCATATATCAATTTCGAATTGCATACATAACACATAACCTTCTTCTACAATTAGTTGTCACATGCGGAAATAACAGAAGCAATCTCACATCAATTCAATCACACATTAACTCAGTATGTATGGGGAAAGCCTATAGCTGAAAACCCCGCAGCTATTGTGTATATTATAATGGAGAAATCAAGTAACCAAACAAGTACAATACTCCTCACAAGTACTCGGTACTCTCTCATGAAGTTACTCACAATCTGACTCAGTTTTGAACAAGTCTGAGGTTCAAAACTCCCCGCCAATTGCCTTGCCTCTATTGCGCAATCATGGCCTGTATATGAAGAGGTTCAAGGTTCGAATCCCCTTCCCTTGATTGCGTAATTGTCATGGACAAGTCCTCCAAGTGTAATGCAAATCTCATGCAAAACAAATCTACCAACTGATAGCTTTACTCACCCTTTCATCTACCTCTTCCACTGGTCTCCACTGAACTGATCATGCACTATAGTGAACTGAAGTGTTCTTGAGTTGAATAATGAGTTAATATTTAGTAAATTAAATATTATTTAATTTACTCCACTCATATCTAGTTGATTAGTTAGTTAACTAATCCCAACTAGTTCAACTAAAACAAACAGAACACAACTCCACTACTTGTCCCATTAACTCCTCCAAAACTCCTGCCACTGAAGTCTAACTGAAGCCAACCATGCAAGATGCCATCAAACCCTAGGAACCACGTGATTCCTTGTGTCGGTTGCATGAGCCACCTCCATGACTCAAACTGAAGTGCGCCAAGAGAGTAAACTGCTGTTTATAGTCAAAATATTATTAAGGGTAAATAATATTTGACTTCCATATTTTTAGGAGATCAGTCTAAAAATAGCCTGGGTCCTAAAAAATAGGGTCACATCTATTTTACCGACATGTCGCATACTTCAAGAATCTCCAAGTAGAATTCCCAAATTATGCTCCGTATGTCTAAAAATAGACATAGTCTAAAAATAGACTTTGCGCCAGAATTTGCCTGCGGGCCCACTTAGTGAAGGCGACTTCATTTCACGAAGCTCCATCATCTTGCTGCATTCTCAACACCAACGACCCTAGGAATTGTGTAATTCCTTCAGCCCACTGATTTTCCAAATCTGTTCACTTAAATAAAGTGCTCCAAAAGAATAAGTTGATATTTATTCTCAGATTATTATTAAGGGCTAATAATAATCGACATGCATCTATTTTTAGATTATCGATCTATAAATAGATTTTTCCCAATCTTCTAAAAATAGAATCTCATCTATTTTTCCAGATTTATCAACCATCTACAAATATCCTCCTACTACTTATAGAATATGCTCCCCATGTCTCAAAATAGACATACACCTAAAAATAGCTTACGGGCCCCACTTAGTGAAGGTGCTTAATTTTCACTAAGCTCATCATCTTGTTGAATCTCAACAGATAGGAGTGGAGAGAAAGAAAGAGAGAGGGAGGAAGAGAGAGAGGGAGGGAAGAAAAATGACATGGATAGATAGAGGAGGAGTGACAAGGGAGATATGGAGGGAGAGTGAGGGATATATGGAAGGAGGGAAGAGAGAGAGGAGGAGAGGAGACATAAATGGAGAGAATGGGAAGAAAGAGAGGGAGACATAGAGATGGAGGAGGGAGAGATGGGGGAGAAGGGGAGAGAGAGAGAGAGAGATATGTAGTGATAGAGATGGAGGGCAGAGAAAGAGAGAGATAGAGAGATGGAGGGCGGAGAAAGAGAGAGATAGAGGGATGGGGAGGAGAGAGGGAGAGAAAGGGAGAGATTGTAAGGAAGAGAAAGCAGAGGGAAGATAGATAAGGAGAGAAGTAGGTGTTATCATTATGTAATTTATGAAATTGTGAGAGTAAACACAAAGGAAAACATCAAAACCACTTTGGAAGCTGGGATCTAGCCCTACCAGATTCAGAGAGGGATCTCTCTATAAAATTTAGTTATGTTTTATGTGAATTTTAGGCTATTTATTACTGTGCAAATTGTTTGTATGTTTATGATTTTATTGGATTGTTTGGTTGATTAAATTGTTATAATTCCATTAGGCTATGGAGTCTAAAAATTAACTGGATTTGCATCAAACTTTGAAGGAGTTTCACAGGGCAAGCTAAGTTTCACTGGTTGGATCTTTTAGAATTTTAAATGAATATGAAACAAAAGAAATGTAAGGTTCAATACAAACTAAGAAGCAATGAAGAATTCCTTCATTTGAACTCAGCCGAAAACATATAAATTACAAACAACCAGAATAGGGTGCTCTTTATAACAAATCCTATTCGTCACAATTTTTGTTATGTAATTAAGCCTTTAATAAATGACAATGAAAAGGAAACAATAAATAAACACATTAACAAAATAAAAACATCACCAATTCGTAGACCACATGAATCCTGTGAAGAATGTCCTTGTATTATTGATGCGTCCAGTGACCAGAAAATTATAATAACTTAGAGAAAATTATACTCAACAACCAACCTGTAATACTTCAAAATGTGAAGTATTTATACAATAAGTTACAAAATTGCTATCTCAATCGACAACGTATAATTAGCACTATTCTAAACAATAACATCAATATTTTCAGAGTAATAGGCAAGGTGCACAACTGCATGGAGAGGTGGCTCTACTTTGGAGGAGTCAATTGCTGAATGGGTCTGTTTCTATGCTACGCTGGCTGATGTGTTGTCTAAAGTGTTGGCTTGTCTTCTTACTATATGCGAATTACTACTCAGTCATGTAATTCATAAAGTTTGTCCCATCTATCTTCATCTAGAATCGTTAAAGTGATTACCTTCTGGTAAATTTCATCAACCTCGGTATATTTGGAAAATGTGGGCCTTACCAAAATAATGATTTACTTCATGTTGGATGAAGAAATCATTACTGATGGCTTCCAAGAAAGCTCTGCCTATCATGCTGCCTTTGATATTTGAAAATTTTGAGCTGTCTATGGATACCTCCTTCAATTTTCTAATGTAATATTCATGAGTAATCAATTTTTCATTAATTAAAAATAAATTAGGCAGTGCCTTCTTAGTTAGAGGTTCAATCTGGGTGAAAAATCTATTTACTGCTATCTCCAAACTATGACATTTATCCTCTAACTGAACAACCAAATTATTTTTGGTGAGAATATTCTTTACCTCCAAAATTGTTTATGTTCTATCATCAATTCCTAGATCATCTAATTCATAATTTTTCTTAGAATTTAGGAATTTAATGATGTTTGCTGATGTGGCAGGCATTTCTCTCAACTATTCTTTAATCTCTATTATGGCCTATGTTGCTCTCTTGATCAAATCTTTATGCTCAAAGATAATATGAATACGCGGCCAAATTTTAGCCATAGAATTCGTGAGATATGTCCAAATAATTTCTCTAGATTGGGCCAAGGTCTGTCCAACTGCTGATTTCCTTTCAGATTTTCACAGCCTCTCAATCAACTTCTGAGCCCTCTGAGCTTCAACAGAGTTTGAAGCTTCACTTAGGGTCTTCTGGTCCTGTAATGCTTTGACTTGGTCGAACAACTTTTTAATTTCTTATGTCTGAATTGACATATTTTCCACAACTTTGGTCAGTTGTTCAGCACCATTAGCAGGCTGTGTAGTAGGTACAATAGAGGTTGTAGTTTTTGTTGTGGGAATGGTTGTATGAGGTACACAATCCAAAGGAATCATGGCTATTTTAACATTCTGATCCTTTTTCTTTATCATTTTATCTAGCTTAGTTTCCATTTGTCTTATCTGAGCATTATGTTCCATGATCAGCTTCATCATGTAAGTATTCTGCATTTATGTTTCTTCAATGTCCTTCATGAGGGGATCTTCAGTAGCTGTTAATTTTAACTGCTTCCTCAATGATGTTATGTTAGCATTCTTTTTCTTGATTAATTCCTCTGCAACTTTCATGTTTGCAGGAACATAACCCATCTTCACTACTAAATCCTCTAAGGATTTAATCCTGGTGTCCTTTGCAAGAGAAGAAAAATTCTCCATATTTAACTGTGACTGAGTATTAGACAATGAAACCTGCAGTTTAGAAAAAGTCATAACAGTGTTGGTTAAAGTGAAGCAAATCATTTCACCTGTTTGTTTATGCATCTCCATTCTATCAATGCGATGAAAATATTTTGTATCAAACTCGAATGATTTTTTATTGTAATCTAATGCTGATTTAAGCTGTGGAATTTGGGCCTCAAGGAAGGCCATCTACATCTTTCCCTTTTCTGAGTAAAAAAATGACAGTATCCTACTTCCAAAATTGAGCATAAGTATTTTTCTTAAGAATCTTATTCTTAAGTTTTATTTCTCTGAATTTGTCAAAAAATGTCTTCTCTTTCTCTTCTTGGACAAATTTTGTAGTTTGGACAGTTTCTTGCCATCCCTGGGATACTGAAGATGTTGTGGGAGATGCGAAAAAATAGCCACCTGCCTGAGAGGAAGACGATGTTTCTTTTATTACCATGGACACCTCTCGCTCAAAATTCTTCTCTGTATCTACCTTTGGATTTAACTTTGTTCTCTTCCTGTACATGATTTTGAATTCTTTTTTCTGTGTTGTCAGTCACTGAGGGTGACTCTTCTTACCTTTGTCTTTTGGTTGCTTTCTCCTATGGAACAAGATTCTGTGATGTATATGTAGAGACACACTGCTCCTCAACTTCCTGTAATGTATTCTCTGCCCAATTTGGCTTATTTCCATATCTCTCTATTTCAGGACTTTGGGTCTGAATGCATGGAGTAGTTTTATTTTCTACTCTCAATTTGGAAATGATACCCAAAGAGTCATAAGACCATTTTAAACTCAGGCTGAATTTCTCTCCTTAAGAATCTTATCTGCCTCTTCTCCTGCTGACTTGTTGTTACAGGTGAAGGATCCATTATGTGTTTTGAGTCTGAACCGTGATTTCTTTTTAGCTGACACAAAATGTATTTAATGAGAATTTAACATTTTTCTAATGTACTCGAGTGAAAAAATCCTTACGGGGAGGTATTTGAGCTTGTATGGTTCCAACTCGCATCCATACACTTTGGCTTCTGTGTAATTATGGTACAAGTACCAGTCTCCAGTATTTTCCTAATCTATCAAATGCAAAATTCTCTTGGTGTCCTTATTGATCCTGGGTTCTGCTGAACTGTTTAGCACACTCATAGCTGGGTGGACAAATTGTTCAGTAAACTGCTTATAGGAGAATTCTTGCTGCTCCTTCATCACTAGAGAAGTCCAAAGTATAAATGACTGTTGGTTTGCCTCTTCATCTAACTTTTGCATGGAAAATTTAAACCCGTATGCTTGATAATAATAAAAACATATAGAACAAAATTGAAATGTATTTGAACACTTCTTCAGTTTGAAACTTTAGAAACAGTTCATGGATGTTAATAGCCAACAATTTGTTGAAATTAAAAATAATGGAAGGTTTGCTGTCTGTGGAAAATATGGAGAGGAAGCCTAGAATGGGTTTATCTACCCACTAATCAGAATAATAACCAAGAATATATGAAATTACAGTTATAATTTGTTTTTCTTGGCCAGGGAAAATTGAGGAAGGATATGGAATATTTTTTCTTGGAAATTTGGTATTTTATGGTAAGAATATGTCAAAAATCCTAGCTTTCTTCACTAGTAGAAAATGATGAAATTAGTGACTAGGTGACTAAAAAAGTTAGTCACCACAATTATTTCAAGTGAATTACTACTAAATTTGAGAAATTTTAAGTGACCGAACTAAAAATGACTAACTTAAATGACTAATTTAGTCTAGGAATAAAATATACGACTAGATAATAAGTGACTAAACTAAAAACGACTAACTTAAATGACTAATTTAGTCTAGGAATAAAATATACGACTAGATAATAAATACTAAACTAAAAAAAACTAAGTTAAATGACTAATTTAGTAGGATTAAAATATATGACTAGATAATAAGTGACAAAATTAATAATGATTAATGTAAATGACTATTATAGTCCAAGAATAAAAATATGATAAATAACAAGTACAACAAGTATATAAATTAGTCATTTATGTTAGTAATTTAATTGTGGCCACATTATTTGTTATGGGTTTTTTGTGGCATTGTTACATACCATGGCTCATTATTGCACTAGATTCATAAAGAATGATTTCAATAATTTGAATTAAAAGTATATATGTTGATTTATACATGGTCAATTGATATAAACCTAGAAGTTTACTCTAAAGTCATATTATTCTATAGATACAATATGCATTACAAAAATGTTCAAGAATTCTAATAATGCATTCAAATTCTTAGAATGTGCACACAATATTATTAGAAACCCATGCATACTAACAATTATTGTGGCTCTTTAATTATGTAGAATAACATGCCATGGCTCCCATGTGAAAGTTGAAAATTGAATATCCCTTAGAGAGTATCTATGTGGTTGTTTGGGGGTTAATTCATGTTCCTTGAACTCAAGAAGCTTTATTTAGGGCCTAAGGCCCTCTTTTCTCTTTCCCTCAAGATAGTAGATTCCCCAAGGCCCATTCTTACCATGTAAACCATACCAATGGTGACAAATATCCCCCATATAGGCCAAATATCCCCTAGAGATGTTCCGTGTAGTAAATAGAATACTTGTTCAAGAAGATTGATCATGGGAAGATTCAAATATGACCCAAGCACCTTATGATCCTTCCTTGACCATGGTTAAGGCCCCAAATTCCATACGTGGTGCAAAAATACTCCTAATGATATTAAGGCCAAAATTAAAGGCCCCAAGACCTAAATATGTCACAAAAATACTCAAATAGCACCCATATCACACCTAAAGGCTAGATATATCTTAGATAGGATATGTGTGGTCAACGTTTGAGGCCTTATTCATGTCCCTTGAACTAAATAAGTTTTGTTTAGGGACTAAGGATCTTGTTTTCCTTCCATTTCCATCATAGAGGCCATAAAACCCATCTTTATTATGTAAAACATACTCGTTGTTCCCATATTTCCAATATAATATTATGTTCATGGAAATTAAATATGAGAAAGACTTGTTTTAGGCATAAGACCCTTTTCCATTCCTTGGCCAAGATATAATAAGACCTAACTCCTTGAATATATGATGTGGAAAACCTCATAATGGAACCCTTATCCTAGACGGAGGCCTAAAATTCCTCAAAGATGATTTACATTGCAGTTCTTTATGGTCTTTTTCATGCAATGTGAGCCAAAGAAGTTTCATTTTGGGATTGAGGCCATTGTTTGCAAAGGGTACAAGCCCAAGACCCATTCTTAATATGTAAAACATACCAATGACACTAAAGATCCCCCATAGATTCCTAAGATCCCCTATAGAGGTTATTTGTTGTTCTTTGAGAACTACTTCCAAAGCTTAATCATCAAAGGTTCACATAAGGCCTAAGTCTCTTATTTCGTTCCTATTTTGACTAAGCCTACACTTGTAAGCATCATATGTGATTTGAAAGCCTCCTAATTTCATTAAGGTCTAATGATGAGGCTCCAAGACCCAATCATAGTGTGCAAAACCTTTGAATGGCAGACACATCCCTTATAGAGGCCAATGAATATCCCTTAGAGAATATAATTTATGTGGTGGTTTGAAGCTTTTTTAATGGGCACTAATTATTTAAGACTTAAGTCCCTTTTCTTTAATGTCCTTCTTTAGCCATAGTAAAGGCCATGGGACCCATTCTTATTATGCAAAACATACTAAATTCCCATATTCCCAGCTAGAGGTATTGTTCATGGAAATTGAGCATGAGAAAGATTAATTTCGGGACAAAGGAAATTGTTTTCCTCTCCTAACCATAACATAGACACTAACTCCGATATATGTTGAGAACTAATCCTATGGTGCCCATATCCCAACTTAAGACCAAAGATTCTTTAAAAAATATTTATGTGGTTTTTAAGTCTAGGTCATTTCCCTTGACACTAACAAGCTTCTTGTAAGGCCTAATTCCCCTTGTTTACCTCTCCTACCCATAGTACATTCCTTAAATCATATACATGGTGTGAAAAAATTCCTAATCTAATTGATATCCCATATATTCCTAAGATTATTTAGAGAGGATCTATGTGGTTGTTCAATGCCAAATTCATGGCCCTTGAGCATGAAAAGCCTCATTTTAGAAATAAAAGTCTTTTTTTTTACCTTCCCTCATACTAATTCTTATCTTGCAAAGAATAATAATGGTGCCCATATTCTTAGTCTAAGGCCCTTTTCATGTCCATTGGTAAAGGCCGTGAGAGTTATTCCTAGTGTACAAAATTTGGTAAGGTTGTGCAAATATTAGTAAAGATAAAAGGCCCAATAAAAATTACTCCATTGGTCATAACCTCTCATAATGGTAAATCTAGACAATTAGTCTCATTGTGATAAGTGGAAGTTTAGTTAAAAAAAAACAATAATTATCAAACTGGACATGTTATCATACATTTTTATGTCTATATTAAAACAAGAGAAAACCACATAATTTTACTTTTTAAATATCACTTCATAAAACTACTACTAATTCATAAGTTTTACCTATTAAATAATTTATATACAATTTAATACCTAATTTTTAATTTAATACTATATATATATATATATATATATATATATATATTCAATATTATTATTAACATTTAATTTTTAATTTTTAATTTTAATTTTAGATGATTTTCAATTCTCCCGCCTACAAACCGGGAAGAATGCCACATGCTCAAAGAGCTGAAATTTTTGCAATTAGAAACACTTTTTCTCTCCCTTCTCCTCCTGTTGCCTCCTGCCACGACCGTCCATTGCATCTGCAGAATCCATAGAGGTACCATTCTCCAACGCCATATTCAGGGAAAGGGATTATCCACAGAGACTCCAAAGGAAACACCTTGATTGTTGTTGAGCAAGATCATTTCATTGCTTCGAAATTTGAAGGACGACGAAACTTCCGAAGCGCCTATGAAGAGGAACAAATGAGTCGGAGAATCTAGATAAGGTAAGTTATTTAATTTTTTGTATTGTTTAACATGTTCCTTTCGCACTAGAAAGTGATTCTAGAAATATTTCCCTGCTTCCATATTCGATACAACAACAGAAAAAATCCCCTGCAGCGACCCTGCTAACATATTAACATCACACTCATTTTGTTCTGCTACAAGCACTGCCTCCTTCAAGACCTTCAATTTTTAAAAAAAATCATGTACATTGATTAATTTTTGTAAGTTTATCTTCTTGGTTTACAGATCATTTTAAAAGGAGGATATTTTTTAATGAAAGTTTCACAATCCCCAAATCTCAAGGCTCTTTTTGAGAGAACGTGGCACAATATTGTTGCTAGGCACAGACCTGATTTTCAGGACGCAGAAGATGCACATACACTTGGGGCTTTATGTTCACAAGTTGAAATGGACAACCACATACACAAACTTAATAGAACTTGCAAGTCGATCTCTTGTGAATATGGAGAATAATAAAATGCAAGTCACTTCAATTATTTTTTTGGCCATCTTCTATGTGACAGAAGAGTCCTAGTCACAAGCCTCTTACCAAAACGATAAATTAAAAACCTAGAGTGGGATAAATTGTCTTCAAGCAAAACTATGAAAATTGTCTTACAGAAAGGTCACTTACTTTGTTCAAAGAATTGCTCTAGTATAGTTGGACCCTATTTGATACCTGTTTGAACCCTATTTGATAACTGTTTCTGTGTCCTGTTCAGTGCCTAGTTTGTCAATGGGTTTGAACATGGTAAGATGTAAATGTGGTCTCAACATTGTGCGTCAGCATTGCCGAATCCCCAGCTTGAGGTTTTATGAACTGTTCCTGCATTTTTCTCAGTGACTGGTTTTTCAATGGGGTTTGAACAGGTTGAGATGTTTGAACAGAATCAAAAGATGAAGGGAGTTGAGCCTGAACTTGCCATCAGGGAACAGGTTCAGCCAAAAGAGGCATGCATGAAGGGATAGATGCTATCTGCTGAGATTGAATCTATTGATAAGGAAGTGCTGCAACATGTTGCTATGTTTCATTCCTATCAAGATGTAAATTTGGTACCTATTTCGAATCCCCAACAAGAACTTGTGGTATAAACAAGTAAAGAAATGTCCACTCTGGCCTGCAACTTACAGGCTGTATCATCCCCGATTGGTAATTTGTTGATGGCTATGGCTACAGATCATTTAGGTTTCGTACACTGTTCTGTATTAAATACATATAAGCAGCACTCACATAGTCTTGAATTTTTGGCCCCAAGTAGTTCGATGCAGTTAAGAAACAGAGCTTCAGATACACAGGAATTGTTTGCACTAGGATTTCAGTAGTTCAATCAAGTAGGAGGAAATAAGCAGGAGTTCCACTCAGTATTTGGATCGCAAGAGTATGCCTAGGTTTCAATAACGCATAATGTAATGATGGATAGACCCGTTCAACAAATTCCTATAGACATGTAGACATTTCCAAAATGCACGCCTGGCCAAGATTTTAATCTTGTTTCATATGTTCACTCTGGTAGCGGCATATCAGGCTCTCATCAGTTTTCTTTTCATGGATTTCCATTTCCAGCTTCTACCAAAAAGAGATTTGGATGCAGCTGGATTGGGATGAATAAGTAGATGTATACTTTTATTGTGGGAGAAAGGTTATATATCTATCAGATAAAATTTCTGCAGAGTTGGAAAGATTGTTTATGATGATGAAAGGTAGCAGGGTATGCTTCTCACGCGATTTGCATTAATGTTGTGAAGGAGAAGCCGAAGCAAAATATTATTGTCAACACAGTGAGAAGCCGACATTTTCAATTGGTATTTTAAACACAACCCCGGGACACCTATGTGGGTCATCATAAAATTTGAGTATGTGGTGATTGCCACACTCCCATATTCTAGAGAAAATTTTCAGTGTCAGGGTGCCAATCCTTTCCAACATTTCAAAGCTGGACAATGTTATTGTGGTGATTATTGGAAATAGTAAGTGAATTATGAAATCCTCATATGCATCATTTTTCCTTGTTAGATAATGTTCATCTCATGTAATATTTTGAATATGGTGAGATGAATGTAACAAAAGAGTATATACAATGTGTATAAAAATTGTTGATTCATAGCTAGTAATCCAAGTGCCTGAAAAATCTATGGTGTATGTCATAGTAGCTTACTCCTTTAAGCTAAAGAGTCAGATGGGTATAAACAATGTTTGCAATTAATTCCATTGGTTTCGTTAATGCATTGTTAAACAATATTTTCATAAACCACTAATTAATTGGTGAGATCTGCCTAAAATGTGTCATTGAGCCAAAAATACTCCCTTTTGCCAAATTTTGAAAAAAATGGCGGATGCAACGAAAAAGTCAGAGTTTTTTCTTCAGGTTTTCTAGTTCATTTTTTATTATTGTTCAGCTATTTTTTGTTGAGTCAGATTTTAAATCCTCACTGATTTTTTCCAAATTTCTGTCATGCAACACTGTTGTTAAGTGTAGTTAATGTCAAATTATTTTGAAGTAACTTTATATGAATTTTAGATGCCAGTGGATTTTATGGAAATTGTTTCTGTATTGATTTCTATGGAATTGTTGAAATTTTGGACTCTTTCATAGACAATTTTTGCAAATTGAAAACATATTCATGGTACTTAAGTCAATATCTACCATACTACCATATTCTGGATATTGTTGAAATTGCATGGAAAATGCTATTTTCCAGGACATAGAAGAAATGAAGATGGGATAAAAGTGGTGTTTTACAAAACCCTTAAACTGTTAAAACATGCAGTGGCACTCCCCATTTCCATTGAGTATAGCATGGCATCACTATAGCACCTGTAAATGTCTTGGGACATCCCTTGGAGATAGTGGGACATCTCGGGGATGGCAAACTGTCTATCTCTTACATCCCAGTGATGCCTTGAGACATCTATGTTTCCCCTCCCTGGAGTGAAGGGATGCAAGAAATTTAGGGGACATGTCCCTATAGACTACTGATAAATGCAACTACATGTTGTGGCTATGATACTGCTAATAGTGCATAAATTAAAACACTTGAATGCCTTAAGTCAAATCCTCGTAGGTATACGTCTTTTAAAAAACGATATTTTGGCAAGCATTTCTCCTCAAATACGAGAAGCATAGATTGAGTTTGCCATAAATATTCAATAGCTATTGGACAAACGACATGACACTAAACTGATAAGGATGATAGAAAAATAGCATGGGCTTTGAAAGAGTTTCAATCACGAATCTCAAAAAGGTTCAGATTCTTTTCCAAGGAAGGGTTCAAGAATCAAATTCTTTTCCAATCATGAATCCCTAAAAGGTCCAAATTTTTTACCAATGGGTGCATTAGCAATTTTCTTTCTGAATTGGGGCATGGGTGGGTGTATTGGAAATTTCCTTTATGAATTGGGGCATACCCCACTCGGATGTTCACTAGGTATGTCCTTTTAGGACTATTATTATCTTGGATTCCCAATCCTCAAATAATATTGGTCCTTTTCAACCACTCTTGTCTTGGATACTTGTCCAATCCTCAAAGAGTGTCGGTCCACTTCCTATTTTGGATTTTCTCTCATCAAGCAAATCATAGATGTTTATTTAATCTTCCATTCACCATTCTTCCTCCATGCCCTTCACTTAGATGTATGATTGTTAGTCCTGGCCTAGTGCATGGCACATGATGAGGATAATACAAATGTGATGTTTATCATGATTACTCCCTATCAACCAGAGAGGAGATCCCTATTCCCACTTGATTTAGGGTATAGATCCTTGCTCCTTCACAAATAATAAGGAGACTTCATACTCCTAAAATATAGAGGATATTCTCCGTGTCAACCATTTGCGGATATAGAGAAACAAAGTCCATATATTTCTGAGAGGAAGGAGCATCTCTTACTCTCAGTGATGGTTGGAAATGTCTGAATGCTTCTTTCTAAATATCATTTTGTCCATAAATAATTTTCCTAGCATTGTTCTTGATTTTCCAAATAGAATTTTGCATAAAATCCATCGAAGTCTAGCTGTGGAAATATCTAGTATTTTTGTCCCCTTCATCAATCCACATTTGACGAATCTTTTGTTGCCATTCCTATGCTTGACGCAAAAGCATTCTCATTTTTTTGTCAAATTCTGCTAATTTATGTTTGGAAGCCTCCGAGAAGTAGTTTGTTGAATATGGATCTTCCAAAGATTTAATATGGGCATTGATTTGTATAATTTCTCTACTCCTTTCTTTTTTTAGATGACAAGCCAATAAACGAACTACCTATTTTAGCTTTTTCAACTTATAGAGAGATTGTCCATGGTTGAATTGCCAATGCTCAGATTGAATTTTTTCTAGAAGTCTTAGACCATTAAGGTGAATTCTGGGTCTTTCAACCAAAAATTGTTAAACTTAAAGGGAGCGGGCTTCCCTTTTGAAATGTCTTCTAGACTAAAAGAGAGGAAAATGATCAGATATTTGCAAGGGAAGAACCCATGAGCTCAAATTGGTGAGATGGTTAGCTAGAACTTTCTTCACAAAGAAGTGGTCTAGTCTTTTTGAAATTCCATAAGATCCCCATCTACCATTCCTCCATGTGGGTCCAATTGTGTCAAACTTAATATCTATAAAAGACTTTCGGAAAAATAGGTCCTTGAAGTGTGTTGCGAGAGAGTCTGGATTGTTTTAACGTCAATTTTAAAGATTATCTCCATGTTTAAAAATGTTAGTCCATGCTAATATTTGCATAAAGTAACTCCAATTTAAATGTTGAAATTTCTCCCATCAAACAGATGCTTATCTTTATGAGATGTGAGATGTACACACACTCTCGCCTACTTGTTGGATCATTAATTTGTCTAAAAAAAGAACACTTTCCCAAATGGTAAGGGGCAACAATGGGAATACGAGTTGTTGGATCTAGGACCTCAACAAAGATCGATCTCGTGCCCTAATAGAAATCTAGGGCTAGCATCACCGTGTGACTTAGAAAAGATGGATAGTTGGGCGTGGCACACTTAGGGAAAGGTTTGTCAACACTTTGTGCTCATGCCTAGGTTGTGAACAATGGGCTCGCCTCATGGCGCTTGCAGTGGAGAGTTTGATAGAAATTATGTGAATGCATATAACAATTAGTTGGCTCAGTTTGTGGTGAGATGATCTTATCAAATCTTCTATTCCTTCGGTGTACCTTTGCACCTTTAGGGGTAATTGCTAGTATATATATTAGTTTTATAAACATTCTTACGTTGTGCTATTAATAATGTATTTTTCTAAATATTTTTATATTATTAAAAATAAATTTACGCGATAAGCGTTTTCTCTTTGGGTGAGGAGATAGTGGTAATAGAAGACATTTTCGTCATCCTTGGAGCAATTAAAATTGGAGACTTGTGCTAGTTCACCCCTCCAATAGGAGACATTGCAACACAATGAAGATACAATCTCTTCCTATTCTTCTTCTTTCTTGCTGAGGATGCGTAGAAAGACAAATTATTCTTGCCGGTTTTTTCTGATATCAATGGTTGAAAAACCTTGTTTTGAACGTTTTGAATTTGAAACAATGGCCAGATTCTGGGGTTGCGGAACGAGGGCACATGGCAGCCGCAACCAAGTTGCAACCACACCAAACAACAGAGATACCAAGGTTGCGACGGAATAGGCACATAGCGGAGGAAACTAGATGCATAAGTACAGATAAGGAGAAGATACAACAGAAGAACGCAAGCGGAACACACAGATAATCAGAGAAAAGCCAGAAGCAACTGAAGAAGGACATAAGAAGAACTAACAGTCGCGACAGCGGGGGAATAAATAGCAGTCACCCGGATGAAAGAAGGGATGATTCCATGGTAGAAGAGAGAAGAGAGCGACTAAAGGAGAGGAACCGCATGCTGCAGCAAGAATCCAGAGCATAGATGAGGCCTCTGTAATTCCTAGGGTCTATTGATGTAGAATCTCTATTCCGCAAGGCATATGTATTAGATATGTAAGCCCATTGCAAAGCTATGTAACTGGGATTTGGCCAAGAGCTTAATACAATTGCAGGTTGCTGTCTATTTGTGTGATTCACATGCATGTGTGTTGGTTGAGATGCTTTAAAAATTTCATTTGCTTAATATCTGTATGTTCTCTGAACGATGTTGCGTGTGTGATTCTATCTATGCAATCTAACCAATGATGAGAATGAGTTGTGGATCTGTTCCTTGCCACTGGTCTATTCCCCTTCTGCATGTGGTCACGGCACGCCTCGGGTTAGACTCTCTACTCTCAAGAGTAGGGTGATAATGCCGGCATAATCCTAGACTACAACGGATTCCTTTGTTGGCCACAATCCCTGAACCTGGGTCTTGCCCGCGAGACCTGATCACTCGCCAACAAATGGTTCCGTTGCCGGGACCCACATGATATGAGGGGATCTAGACCATGGTATCGCGGATCTTCGAAGGGGAGATAGGGTGATGGTGGGATAATCATTTAGACCATTTCATTGCTTAGCAAGTGGAGTTGATTAAGAAAGGGGAGGCAGCGATCAAGGAACTCGTCCTCTTCTAAGATTTAGCTGGTGATATGTACAAAATTTTCTGGGGAAAGTTCCCTACCGACCTTTAAAATTGGTTACGGAGGTTACAGACGAAGGTGCCTAGAGATGGCTTGCGGAAGATAAACCGCAGGTGGGCGCACGGAGATTTGGTGGCTCTGCATCGGTTGAACACTGAGTTGACCCGCGCGGTGGATTTTTGGGTGGAGACCATGGTGGAAGGATAAATTGTGGAGTTTGCTGCTGAGTGCTATCATTCCTTCTCGAAGGCTAAGGCTACCTTCCGCTCCGGGCTCAGAGGGAAGCTGCTTAAGGAGATTCCGCTGTGGATTAAAGCTCTGATGGTGGATGAAGGGTTGATAGAATTCCACAAGACGAGTATGGAAGTGTAAACCACCGGTGCTGGGGGAAGGGTTGAAGGGATCGATGCTACGTAGAGTGTGACGCGGGGAGTGGGGAATGGATGCTGAGGCCGCAAGGACGCTGAGGGAGTGACGTGCACATCGGTAGGCACAGATTGCCGATAGGTGGTGGAGAAGGGTGATGCGAGATTTGAAAAGACGAGAGATTGAGAGGAAGAATTAGAAGGAGGCGCCTCAGAGGGTAGGAATTATGGACGCGGATACCCAAGGACGAGAAGGGACCGCAGTGGGAGTGCGATGGGTGCATGGGAGCCCAGCCAAGCGAGCAAGGGAGACGGTGACTGACGAAGATGATGAAGGTATGCAGCCCGAGGAAAGTTCCGATGGTGAGTGGTACGTTGTGATGCAACAGTTGTTTCAAGAGCGGACAACATTCAATTCTCCAGGCTGCCATACTCCCCCCAATCTGCATGGCCAGGATCCCTACCTTCCCCTGGTACTTTATCAACCTTTGAGTAATATTTTCGTTAAATTTCAAGCATTGAGTTAATTGCACAGTAGTTCAGTGTCGACGACGACACCCGTTAGTAGCAGCAGCACTAGTAGTATTGCGTTCCCGAGTGGAATAGTCATGCAACCAGGACTCGGAGGATTCATCTTGGTCAACCCGCCGCAAGTGAACATGGTTGGGTCTTTTACCCGATATCCCGAGTTCTCGGGCCGGGGTAATGATGATGTAGAGCAACACTGGTATCTGTGCGAAGCCATTTGGAGGGCTCGGCAGACGCCGGATGCAGGGAAACTAATAGAGTTCCAAACCACGCTCAGAGAGAGGGCTCTGCGATGGTTCATCAATTGGTCCGAGGCCCACCCGAATCCCATCATCGCGAACATGAAGCGGGATTTTGTCCGGGAATTTAAGCTTCCCCAGACGGACCAATAGGGTCTGTCCAAGCTCTGGGAAATTAAACAGAAGGAAGGAGAAACCGCATGGGAGCTAATGCGGCGATTCAAGGACGCGATCGGGAAACTCAGTTACCCAATCGATCTGAACCATCAGAGGGACTGGTTCATCAAGGCTCTGCTTCCCTTGACACGAACCCCCCTCACCCAACAGAAGATTGAAAATCTGCAGGATGCTTTGGAGCAGGCCATGAAGATCGAGGCCATGGCGGGCTACCCTCAGGAATATCGGGGAGGGCCGGCCCCGCAGGATCCCTCCTTGGTGGGATTGCAACATCAGATAGCTAGCCTGACCAAAAAGCTTAAGGAGATACAGTCAGTCAGACCAGCCAGGCCGAACGTTTGGTGCACTCACTGCCTGGTCGAAGGCCATGTCGCAACTGAGTGTCCTCGGTTGCGTGGCGCGGGGGTGGGACCCTCGGTTCCGGAAATTCAAGGGGGGCCACCCATGGGGGGTAGTGCGGCACTAAATCCGCAGGGGGTATACCAGCCGCAATAACCTTATGCGGGGTTCCCCTCCCAACTCAACCCAGCCGCCACAGAGTATTGTGAGATTTGCCGGACGGTGGGACATCCGCCTCGGATGTGCCCAATCCTACAGAAGTATTCCAACGTGCCAAACAACGTATATTGTGAGTTTTGCGCTTCCACAACTCACAACATGGAGCAATTCCGGGCTCTCGACGCACTCGCAGACCGGTTGGATCGACCCTCCTATAGGGTGAATGAGGCTCCTAAAGGAAGAGGGGCGGGGCGCGGGTTGGTGAAATGCTATAAATGTGACTAGGAGGGCCATGTGGCTCGCGAATGTCCCCTCCCTTGCCGTCCGTGGTGTTCCCAGTGCCACGTAAACACCCATGCGACATAAGACTGTCCCGAGCTCATCAAAAGGTGGGAAGAACGGCACGGCAGAGGGGCACGAACTTAGTAAACGCCGAGCCGCGGGTGGCCGCGACTCCGGCCATGCAGAACGTCGCTATTGTGACGAGGGGCGGTAAGAAAACGGGGGAGGACGCTCGCGGAAAGGAGCCGACACTAGTTGTCAGGCCAGCCTCCCCGCACTGGGTAATCAGACCAGAGGCACAGAAGAAGTATTTTCAGGAGGTGGTTGAGGCATTTTCTCAGCTGTGCGAAGCGGAAGGCCTGGAGGCACCTTTGTCGATAGATCCTGGGCCACAGCATGCCCCAGGAACCCTGATTGAAGAGTGGCTCCAGCTATTCCTCAAGATTGTTGACAGTGCTGCTCTGTGGCAGCAGCTCAAGTGTACGTTGGAAGGGGCACTGCAGGGGAGGACAGGACTAGGGGAACCGGTGGACCCAGCCCCCCAATCGGTGCAGCGCATCAAGCGAAATAAGCGACGAACGGGTAAAGAGTTTCGGCTCAATACGCAGGTTGGGGGATTCCAAATCAGCGACACCATGCTTGATTTAGGGTCTGACATCAACATCCTGCCGTGCAAGACGTGAGAGGCTCTCGGAAAGCCATGGCTAGCCTACTCGCCCATCCAACTCAGAATGGCGAACCAGTACTGCATTCTGTCGATTGGCCGACTCGAAGGTGTCGAGGTCGAAATTGTGGGGGTAAAGACTTACACCGATTTTGAGGTCATTGATATTATGGGAGACAAGGATCCTTACCCCACCCTGTTAGGCATTGATTGGGCTTTTGAGAATTATGCTATCATCAACCTCAAAAAAGAGCTGATGATCTTTGAATATGGGGAGGTCCGGGTCACTCAGCCTCTTGACCCATATCAAGGCCCGAGGTATACCAAGATGGTGGATAACCGGGAGGATGCTCAGATGATGGACCACCTTTACCAGATGACTACAGGGAAGTGGGAAGACTATATTAACCTGACCGCAAGTAGCTCTGTCAGTTGGCGGAGTATCCAGAGCTCGGATCTGGGATCCGAACTCGCGTGGGAAGACTGGCAGCAGGGGGGTATGAGACCAGCACGTGGAGATGTGCCCATGTTGGCCGCGTCAGTTGGATTGGTGTTGAGTTCAGAGAATACCCCACCCTATCAAACATGCAAGCTGTCAATACCTTTATTACCAAGGTTGAGGACACCGTGCCGGAAGGGAGCAGACTACCCCTTTTGGACGTCGCACTACAGTCTACAGCAGCCCGGTGGTGGAAAAATCAGTGCAATACCTTGTCGCGGTGGAGTAGTGTGGCGGATGCGTTGCGGGCGCGGTTCAAAGAAGATGAAGGCCCTCGAAGTAGGCATCGGTACTCTGGGACTTCCAATCCGCAGAACCACTTGCGGACTTGTGAGGAGCAGTGGCGAAGTATGGGATACCCGGAAGAGCTGTGGGTTCATCGGTTTGTCCACTCTTTGGACACCATCCCCCACGCATGGTACTTGGAGGAAGAACGGAAACGAGGGACTAGTTCTTGGATGGAAGTCGCGCGCAAATTTGTGCAGTGTTTCTCTTTCGCGGGAGACACAGAGTTGGAATCTCAGGCATTGCACGCTATCAGGGCGGTATTGTTTTTCCGCGATCCGCAGACCGACTACTGCACGCTGCCCGCCTGTCCCGAGGCTGTGCAGGAGTTGGTTTGCCAAATGATTGACGGCGATCTAGAGGATGATGGTCTGGAAGACCCGAGGCACCTGTATTTCGAAGAGAAGGAAGGCGAGTGGAACGTTAACGAAGAGCCGGCCACCGAAGGGGTCCATTTACGACCGCTGAAGACAAAGAAGTTAAACATCGGTACGGAGGAGAAGCCTAAGTTGGCTACAGTGGGCGATTACTGGGACGAAGAGACAACCAAAGAGATTTTCAGCCTCCTCCAGGAATATGAGGACTTGTTCCCTTCATCGGTAGCAGATCTGAAGGGAATCAAAGGTGACCTTGGAAAAATGCGCATCGTGCTGAAACCGGGTGCCAGGTTTGTGAAGCACCAGCCCTACCGGTTGAACCCTCGAGTTAAAGAGAAGGTTAAGATGGAAATCGATAAGATGCTGGCCACGGGTCTAATCTTTCCCATGGAGGAAGCAGAGTGGGTGAGCCCTATCGTCATCCAGAATAAGAAGGACAAGGAAGAGATACAGGTTTGTGTCGATTATCGCAGTCTGAACAATGCCGACATTCATGATCCGTTTCCCACCCCTTTCAGTGACGAAGTGTTGGACCATGTTGTGGGGAACGAAGCCTACTCTTTCACTGATGGCTTTTCGGGCTACCATCAAGTGCGTATTGCGGAAGAAGATAAGTCAAAGACAACCTTCACCACCGAATGGGGGTCGTTCGCATACCACGTCATGCCGTTTGGCTTGAAGAACGCTCTGGCCATGTTTTCCCGAATTGTCATCGTCGCCTTCTGGGAGTACCTTCACAAGTTCCTGGAAGTCTACATGGACGACTGGACTGTCTACAGTTTATTAAAGAAACACGCTACCCTGTTGCAGGTCATGTTTGATCGGTGCCGCCAGCCGCATATTTCCTTGAACTTAAAGAAATGTATTTTTGCTGTTCCATTCGGCACGTTGTTGGGACATGTGGTATGCAAGCAAGGGGTCTGCGTCGACCCCGCCAAGGTTGCGGTGATCATACACATGGAAGCCCCCGAGACAGTGAAACAATTGCGGGCATTGCTCAGGCACACGGGATACTACAGGAGGTTTATCCACAACTATGCCAAGATCACTGCTCCGTTAGAACAACTTCTGCAGAAGTCCGCAGTCTTTCAGTGGACGGAGGAGTGTCAGGTAGCCCTAGACACCCTGAAGGAAAAGCTGGCGTCGGCGCCTATTCTAGTTCATCCCGATTGGGATAAGCAGTTCCATGTGCATATCGACGCTTCCAATATTGCACTTGGGGTTGTCTTGGCACAACCCGGCGATACAACAGTTGACCACCCGGTATACTTCGCCAGTCGCAAATTGTCTAATGCGGAGAAGAATTACACCACGACCGAGAGGGAGGCGTTGGCGATGGTGTACTCTCTTCAGAAGTTCCGCCAATATCTTCTAGGGGGCAAGTTCAAGTTCTTCACGTACCACTCTGCCCTGAAGTACCTGGTAAATAAGCTTGTTCTGGAAGGACGGATTTGCCGTTGGCTCCTGCTATTTCAAGAATTCACGTTCGAAGTAATCGTCAAGCCTGGGAGGTTGAATGTTGGGCCCGATCACCTATCCAGGTTGGAGACGGGGGAGAATGATGGCTCCCTTGATGATCAGCTGCCAGACGCTGACCTCTTCTGAGTCGAAGCTATACCAGATTACTTGGCCGACATTGCCGCCTATCTAACCATGGGGCAATGCCCTCAGGATTACACCCCGCTGCAGAAACGGCATTTGGTCGTCCGTGCCGCCGACTACCAATTGATCGCAAGGCAGCTATACAAACTGGGCCTCGACAAGGTTTTGCGCAGATGCGTCCTTGACCACGAACGGAAAGCGGTAATGTGGGAATGTCATAGCGGTGTTGCGGGAGGGCATGTGGGTGCAAAACCCACCGCAAGAAAGGTGCTCCAAGCTGGCCTGTGGTGGCCGACAATACATATCGATTGTAAGGCCTATGTGAAGCAGTGCAACGTCTGCCAGCGGACGGGAAGGCCCTCTCACCGGGACGAGCTTCCGTTACACGTAGTGCATGTGTTGCGGCCGTTCGAGAAGTGGGCTGTCGATTTTGTGGGCCCCATAGCTCCGATCGCCAGACACTCCAAGGCCCGGTACATCATTACCGCCACAGATTACCTCACCAGGTGGGCTGAGGCAGCCACGGTATGTGATTGCACAGTGGATACCGCCACCCAGTTCATTTTTGAGCACATCATTTTCCGGTTTGGCTGCCCGCGAAGTTTAACTAGTGATCAGGGTACGCACTTCATTAATGACACGGTCAAGACACTGCTGGACACCTTCATGGTTCAACATCACAAGAGTAGCCTGTATCACCCGCAGGCTAATGGTACGGTGGAAGCCTTCAATAAGATTCTTGAGAAAGGCCTGGCTAAGATTTTCAATGCCCAGAGTGATGATTGGGACAAGCGCCTATTAGCGGCCTTATGGGCCTATCGGACTACGGTGAAGCGCTTGACCAATCAAACGCCGTTCCAGCTTGTGTACGGCCGGGAGGCTGTGATCCCCACCGAGTTTATTGTACCAAGCCTGTTGATTGCCACGTCTCTGAAGTTTTCGGAAGAGGCCTCCCTCCAGGAGCGCCTCCAAGAATTACAGGAACTGGATGAGGCCCGCTTCCTGGCTGAATTCCACCAGAAGATTCAAAAGGACCGACAGAAAGCGTGGCACGACCGCCACATTAAGAACAAAACCTTCCAGGTTGGCGGCAAAGTTCTTTTATACGACAGCAGATTCCAGAAGTTCCCAGGAAAGCTACAGATGCACTGGTTGGGACCCTACTTCGTTATCGAGATTCGTGATTCCGGAGCCGTTTGGTTGGCACAGCTGGACGGTACGGTTCTTCCTGGGTGGGTGAATGGCGCACGCCTGAAACCCTACCAGGAGTAAGTAGCTTTCATTTCTCATCAATAACTCTCGCACCCGAGAGCACCCGTAGCGTAGCATAGTTGAATAACTCTCCCGCAACTGGGATGAGCGTAGGAGGTATTCTCTGTTCATAGGTAGTGTGTCAATAACCGCTCAGTTGTGAGGTCCGCACCGCAACCGACTGTGGTCGGGGCAGCGCCGGTCCAGCGTGTCATCCCTGTAGGATCTGTACCAGTCTCCACGTCAGTCCAGCTCAGTCCCCTCACGTACTTGTGTCAGTCCGTAGGATCGCCTAGATCTGCAACATTAATTACCATACTTGGCAGCAACTACGCCGTCATCATTTGGCCATCACCCTCAGTAACCTCAGCCGTCGCGTCCGCCCATTTCCCCATGCCACCGTCAACAACTGTGACAGCACTCATTGGCATGCGATTGATCGCACGATTATCGCAGAAATAATTCCTGTAGGAATTAACTCGTTAGGGGGTCTCATCAACTCCACTCGTGCCAGGTGCTAACATAACTTGCATGGACACCCAAAGCATGAGAATGCCGGACCTGTTCGAATTAGCAAGTGCAGCTGCACCAGAGCCGTTGAATTCTCAGAACGCATTGCACCAGGAAAGGCGCCCAAGGAAAATTTTACAGGTCTATCAGCGCCAGGCCAAAATGTCGAAGGCCGTTCCAGCCGTCGTTGAACCAGAGCTTGACACTCGGATTCACAAGACCGAGTCCCTGGTGGGCAAATATGATAATGTAGCCTTGATTGATGCCAACCTCTCAAATGCTGCTGAATCTCCGTCCCTCCAGCGGCAAGCATACATGGAGCACTACTGCACTGCAGCCAGCAACCCCGCCAGCCGCCTGTTGCCTGAGTTTAGGGGCCTTCAGACCTCGTCCCTGATGAACTTGAGAAATCTTCCGGTCTTTGGCACCACCGGACCAGTTCTGCAGTGTACACGCTTCCTCCTCAACTGAATTCAGAATGGGTCCCTGTGGCTGACCCAGGAAATTCCCATTCACTCCAAAGATATTCATCGCCTCACAGGGCTTTCGCAGACGGGCGCAGACGTCTCAATGGCCTGTCAGACCTCCTCCAAGTGTGCATAGAAGTCGGGCGATGCGGACCTCTATACCAAATATGGCACTCGCAGGGGGGGGAAAGGAGCCAAGATCGACCTCATTAACAAGCCCGAGATTCGATTTTCCTGTTACCTCATTGCCAGCAAGACAATGAGGCATTACACCAAGGGCGAATGCACTCTTGATACTATTTCTATTGCTGAACATTGTGTCCAAGGCACTAGACTAATTGGTGTTCCTTCTTGTTAAAGGAGCTGTTCGAAAGTTGCGAAGACAATTATAAGCGCGCAACTACTTTTATTTATGGCTATTTGATTATTGCTTTTGCCATGTGGAAATGGCACACTCCACACATCCGGTTCCCAGCAGAGATCCCCGAGGGCTAGCCCCTCGTGATGAAATTCACTCCATGGCAGGTCTCAAATGACCCCAGTACCAAACTGGTGAATGCAGATGCGTTTCGGTCGTGGTACCGGCTAATGATGTATGTGGTGGCGTGCTAGTAATGGGTGCCCAGGAACCTGTTGGACGACTATAGTGAGCAAGTGTGGTTCGGGGTAAGTCATAAGCATACTTACCTCTGACCCGCTTGCGTTCCGGCAGACACCTTCTGAATGACACCGCTGAAGTTCCAGTTGGACGATGCTACCTTCCACCGGGAAGTCTATTCATGGCTGGGGGTCACGAAGCACATGCGGGACGGGCTCCCCAGATACAATTTTGATAGGATGGCACCGGTGCAACAACCGGCTGAGACGGCGGTAGCAGTGCCATCACAAGAACTCCCCGAACCGCTCATCCCCGTCGTCCGCCACTTCAACAACCAGGTACGAAATTTCAATGTGGCGGCCCAGGTTATTTCTAGCGGTGCTACCCCATTTCCTTTATTTTCTAAATTTCAGCTCACTCGTTGCACTTCACACCCCCGTACTGCTCCGCTCACCTCCCCCATCCCCACTATCTTGGTTACCTCTGCTGATCCACTCATGACCCCGATGGGCGAGACGAGCGGGCCTAGAGATCCACCCGAGGCCCCTCAAGCTAAGAGGGCCCGCACCACCGAGGCAAATCCGGTGGTGGACCTCACTACTGATGATCCACCACCGCCCCCAAGCATAAGGGTGCTGATTACCAAAGAACACCTCATCGACCCATCCAAATTCATCAATATGCGCTTTCCACACACCCCCACCACACTATCCACCGCTCCATCCACCGTTCCTCCGCCTGCCACTTCATCCTCCCCGTCTAATTCCTTGGCTACGGTGTCCGACCCCATTATCCGGTAACTCATGGGTGGGGACCGTGGGGCTGAGGTTGACTCTGGTGCTGCCACAGTCATACCACCGATCGACCCAGTGGTCGAACCCCACCCTCCTTTCACTGATATATTCACACAGCAGCTGCGCACCGGGTCTGCTTCTGCCGAGGTGCCGCCGGAGGCCACAGTCCCTCCACAACCAAACCACATTGATCAGCAAGAACCACCGGATCTGAATATGGTCGACTCTGCACATCCAGAGGCCATGCCCTTCTCACCTCCTGAGCATGTCACTCGAACAGTTGCCGGCGCGAATGTCGACGCAGAGCGCTTCTGGGACCGCCACCTTCCAGCCTGACAATCTAGGTCAGCTGTATCTACTGATTCAAAGGGCGGCCCAGCAAGCCAAGAGATTACATTTGGGACTTCAGCATCAGTATGCCGAGTAGCAACACCAAATTTCCACGCTTACTGAACAACGCGACCACCTCCAAACATCACGGGAGCAGACGGAAGTAATGATCACCAATGTCACCCAGATGTTCTCTGAGTTCTGGCCCTCCCTAGAGCCTTATTACCCCATGCTGCCTCCCGAAATTGCTGCGGCCAACCTCTCTGAGCAAGCTATCCACCTCCGCATCGCTGTTCAGGAATTACACCAGGAGAATCATGAGCTTCGTGCAGCGTTAGCAGCCCATCCCGAGCCGGCCGAGCCCGAGGTCGACTATTCAGCCCAGGTGGCCGCCAAGCAGGGCCAAGCAACTTAGATGTAGGAAGCACTTCATTCCACGAAACGAGAGGCTCGTGTCCTCCTGAAGGGCCTTCAGGAATGCTCCCTGGCACTCACCGTCAAGACACAACCGATTTCAGCCCAACTCCAGCAGGTTTCAAGGGAAATTCAAGAGGCTACAGACCCCGCCCGACTGGATCAATTATACGCCCAGGTTGATGAACTTGAGGCATAGCTCCAACACAGAGGCTTGCTCGGTGGAGGCCAAACGCGTCATTCGTGAGCTTTAGCCGTCCCTCCAATCTAGCGCCCGGGCCATACAACAGCTCGCAGCAGCAGCCAAGACCCAAATCAGCACAATGTTCGGAGCTGTCCCAACGCCCATTGAGGAGGCTGCTGTCACCAAGCTCGCTAAGGAAACAGATTCGCTCATCCAGGGGTGGCAGCAAGCTGTGTCGGCTTTTACTGAGCTCCGAGCTACAGTGTTCCAAAGGGTCCCGGAGTTGGGGCCCTTGTTTGAACAGCCGCCTGAAGACGCACAACAAGGATAGGAACAAGCTGAAGGCGCACAGCAGGAACGAGCACAAGATGAAGGCACACAGGGCGAACAGGGCACGGGGTCAAGTAGGGCAATGGAGGTAGAAACCGTAATTTGTGATTGACTCGAGGACGAGTCAAGGAACTGTGGTCGAGGCCTGTTGGGGCCCTTGTTTTGAAAAACCTTGTTTTGAACATTTTGAATTTGAAAAAACGACCAAATTTTTGGGTTGCGGAACGAGGGCACATGGCAGCCGCAACCAAGTTGCAACCACACCAAACGACAGAGCTACCAAGGTTGCGACGGAAAAGGCACATAGCGGAGGAAACTAGATGCATAAGTATAGATAAGGAGAAGATACAACAGAAGAACGCAAGCGGAACACACAGATAATCAGAGAAAAGCCAGAAGAAGCTGAAGAAGGACATAAGAAGAACTAACAGTCGCGACAGCAGGGGAATAAATAGCAGTCACCCGGATGAAAGAAGGGATGATTCCACGACAGAAGAGAGAAGAGAGCGACTAAAGGAGAGGAACCGCATGCTGCAGCAGGAATCCAGTGCATAGATGAGGCCTCTGTAATTCCTAGGGTCTATTGATGTAGAATCTCTGTTCCGCAAGGCATATGTATCAGATCTGTAAGCCCATTGCAAAGCTATGTAACTGGGATTTGGCCAAGAGCTTAATACAATTGCAGGTTGCTGTCTATTTGTGTGATTCACATGCATGTGTGTTGGTTGAGATGCTTTAAAAATTTCATTTGCTTAATATCTGTATGTTCTCTGAACGATGTTGCATGTGTGATTCTATCTATGCAATCTAACCACTGATGAGAATGAGTTGTGGATCTGTTCCTTGCCACTGGTCTATTCCCCTTCTGCATGTGGTCGCGACACACCTCGGGTGAGACTCTCTACTCTCCAGAGTAGGGTGATAATGCCGGCGTAATCCTAGACTACAACGGATTCCTTTGCTGGCCATAATCCCTGAACCTGGGTCTTGCCCGCGAGACCTGATCACTCGCCAACATCAAGGTTCAGGTTATAATGTTGAAAAGAACATGCTAAGGGACAAGGGATTTGGTGCTTTTTACAAGGGGCTATTAGCTGGTTCGTTAAGATAGGCAACTTATACACCAACACGTCTTGGATCATTTAGGATATTGAAAAACAAAGAAATTTCCATTAATGATGGGAAACCACTACCTCTCTATAAGAAGGCTCTTTGTGAAATTACAACTAGAGCTATTGGAGCATGTGTTGGAATTCTTGTAGATTTAGCTCTCATTCGCATGCAGGCAGATGCAACTCTGCCCACTGTGCAACGACGACATTACAAAAAAGCATTCCATGCACTATACTGTATTATTGGTGATGAAGGGGTTCTAGCCCTATGGAAAGGGGCGGGTCCAACAATTTTCTAAGCAATGGCCTTAAATATGGGCATGCTTGCTTCTTATGATCAGTCTGTAGAATTTTTCAAATACACCACGGGCCTTTCTGAAGCTACAACTGTGGTTGGTGCAAGTGTCATTTCTATTTTTTTTGCATCTACATGTAGTCTGCCCTTTGATTATGTGAAGACTCAGATACAAAAGATGCAATGCGATGCCAATGGGAAGTATCCATATTCAGTCTCCCTGGACTGTTTTGTGAAAACATTCAAAGTAGGGGGATCGTTTAAGTTCTATATCGGGTTTCCCATTTATTGCGTTCGAATTGCTACCCATGTAATGATGACATGGATATTCTTATATTCATTCATTTTTTTCATCCTCAAAGGCTATGCACAACCTCGTCCTACGTCCCTGAACCTTAGTTCTTTGCCCACCTGTCATTGGCACTCGAATGACGACGAGGTTTGGGTTTTCTTGAATCTATTTTCACTCTGCAAATTGACGTTTTGATTTATTTCTATTTTCCTATAATATGTAGTTTGTTCAGTTAATAAACTCCGGGTTGTTGATTTTTGTGTAGCTTGGGAGGTACTCCAAGCCCTAGGGTTCAGGGATTGGAGGGAAAAGTGCCACAAGAGTCGCTTGTGGGCTTGGAACCCAGGGCGTGTGAATTTCGCAGTGCAGGAAGATCCGAGGCCCAACCTTGTGATGCTTCTAGAAATTGCGACTTTGACAAATTCTCTAGTAAAGGAAATGGCTTTTGGATTGGTGAGAATAAATCTGGAATGCGAGAGAACAATGAACAGAGAAAATTTGTTTCAGGAACCCAGATGGACCATGTATTGCAATGGGCATAAGGTTGGTTATGCTATGAGGAGAAGTTGGTATGATTCTAAAAATAAATAGATTGGATAGATAAATTCAAGATGCAATATTCCTTTTGATGGATCTAAATTGATCGGATCAATTTATTGTTTTTCCAATCGATCAATCCAAGTGGGACCAAAGTGAGTCACGTCCCATTGAATTGAATGGCGAGTCACGATTATGTATATATTGTTAGGTAAAATTGACTCGGGATAAAGTCAATGTTGACTAGGGTAAATAGTAGTGGTTTTGGGGCACATGGTATTGTGCACCCATGGTTTTCAGCCCATGGTATTGCATGTAATGGAACCTATAAAAGGCTGGGAATACTTCATTGTAAGGTAGGCCTGGAGGTGAGTGGTGAAGGCTCACTTGGCCGGATTGGCAAGGGTTTTGGCCAATGTTTAATGAAATTTCATTGGTTGGGTTTTTTCCCGGAGTTTGGGGTTTTCCCGGTAAAATATTTGTGTTCATGTTTATGATTTGTTGCTGGTTCTTTTTCATGATTATTATTCCTCTTGGTAAATTTATTATTTCTCCAGTAAATTCTTAACAAATGGTATCAGAGCCATATTTGGCTTCAGAGGGACGCTTTTGTAGCCAAGGGTTTTATTGGCCTGTGAATGGAGAAATAAATGCATCCTTTTGCAGATCTGGCCATACGGAGCATGGTGTTTCTAGGAAATAGGAAATATCCAATTGATTGATTCCATGGGGAATTACATGGAGGGTTTCTCAATGGATAAAGAGAACAATGGTGCTGCCAGCTCAGATCTTGCTACTAGCAGTGATAAGAAGTTGGTCCGAGAAATTCAAAGATGAGAGGATGTTTGCACGTGGATTAATTAATTGATGAACCATGTATTTGAAGAGAACTCCTAGAAGACTGGCGGTTACAGAAGTTGGTGACCCATGTAATCCGGTAGATCGGTTCTTTTTATATGGACATTGATTTCATATGTACAAAGACAACAACAATGAAACAAAAATATATATTATAATGGAGTTAATTTTACATGTAAATGGGCATACTGTTGTAAGACCTGGTATGGCATGCGTACCCCTAGGTAATCACTGGTAAAGTCTGGGTTAGACCTAGGTGATAGGGGGGATGTCAAGTTAACAAGGGTAAAAATTTGAGGGGGGAAGAGCTAGAGTGAGTGGGGTTGTCTCATCTAGCAGGTTTGGCTAGATTTAGTCAATAATCCCCAAGTCAAGTTTAAGGGGGGAATTGTTAGGTAAAATTGACTCGGGATAAAGTCAATGTTGACTAGGGTAAATAGTAGTGGTTTTGGGGCACATGGTATTGTGCACCCATGGTATTGCATGTAATGGAACCTATAAAAGGCTGGGAATACTTCATTGTAAGGTAGGCCTGGAGGTGAGTGGTGAAGGCTCACTTGGCCGAATTGGCAAGGGTTTTGGCCAATGTTTAATGAAATTTCATTGGTTGGGTTTTTTTCCCGGAGTTTGGGGTTTTCCCGGTAAAATATTTGTGTTAATGTTTATGATTTGTTGCTGGTTCTTTTTCATGATTATTATTCCTCTCGGTAAATTTATTATTTCTCCAGTAAATTCTTAACATATATACTATAAATAAAATTACTTGGCAGATTGTAATTTCAGAGGAGGAATTGAAATCATGTTTCTATATCAAGTAACATTGTACCCTCTTACTTGACGGAGCTTTTGCCTGCTCTTATCCCTTCATGCGACATGCGAGTTATTATGTAGAAAGGGAACACATCCGAATGGATAACGAATGTATGATGCTGAAATAATCAAGAGGGCGTGGATTCAATAATAATAGTAGGGGCATTTCACTCCTTTATCCTGTTTTGATTGCTTACTCTATGTATAGGGGTGATCGGTCAGGCTCTATACACTCCTATCCCTTTCTTCTTTCACTGCTCACGATATATAGTTAATTGGCCTCTCCCTTCTTTCGCACTAATCTTATGATTATATCATTATTTACGTAATAAAGAAATCAACATAACTCTATTGCTTCATGATAGATAGATAATTGGCCTCTCTCTCTTCTTTCACACTAATCTCCTAACTTTGTAATGATGTGCATAATAATGAAATCAACATACATCTCATTTGAGCATACTTTTATCCTTGCCTTCCAACCATCGATAATGACCTCTCCATCGGACGATCTTCCTCCCTACACCCATCAATAGGTCGAGTGCTACAATGACCTTTAGGATATCCCTTGGGGAGAGAGCATTACTTGAATTCATAATAGGGATAGGCTTATTGCTCGATTCAAGGGTGTTACTTTCCTCTTTAATTAATAGTAGGAACATCGTGGGAAGAAGAATGAATTGACTATTTGGGAACGACTCTTTCCCACTTCTTTTCCCGGTAATCCATCTCCAAATATAATCTCACAAGAGTTGATAATTTCTTGATAGATAAAGGAGTTGAATGCTTATTGTATTGAATGATCACCCGAAAGTGAGACAACATAAAGGCTAGCACAACTTTGAATCCCCAACTTACATTTGAAAGTGAAATTATCTTCTTGAAGAATGGCATTTAAACACTGCTAAGGGGGGATAAGCTAATATTATGCAATTACTGCTTGCTCGCATTTCGTTCATTACGACATCGTTACTTGCTTTGTTTGTTACTGGCTGGCTAATTATTGCTAGGATTTGAATTGCTCATTACCTGCCAAATATTTTTGTTCCGTGTCACCATGAATATGGAAACTGCTCCTTCCCTTTCAAGCCCGCAGAAGATGTAGAAATTAGCTGAATAAATCACTTATTCAATGGAGATTAACCTGATCACACATCAATTTCGAATTGCATGCATACCACATAATCTCTTCTACAATTAATTGTCACATGCGGAAAGAATAGAAGCGATAACACATCAAATCATCACACACATTAACACAGTATGTATGGGGAAAGATTATAGCTGAAAACCCCGCAGCTATAGTATATTATAAATGGAGAGAACATGCAGCAAATACATAGTACACACTCCTCACAAGTACTCAGTACTATCTCCCAAAGCTACACAAAACTAGCTTGGTTTTGAACAAGTCACAGGTTCAAAACACACCCACTACTCTTCTCCGCCTCTATTGCGCAATGGCTGGTCTAAATAGAGATCCGTGTTCGAATCTCACTGCTTCCAATCATGCGAATTGTCATTGGTAATTTCCTCCAAGTGTAATGCAAATCCCATGCAAAACTCGATCCTCCAACCGATAGCTATACTCACCCTTTCATCTACCTCTTTCACTTGTCGCCACCGAATCAGTCTTAGCGACCGAGTTAACCGATGTTCTTTAGTTAATTAATGAGTTAATAATTAGTGAATTAAATAATATTTAATTCACACAACTCATCTCTAAGTAATAGCCATTAAACTAAATACAACCAGTTCAACTAGTTAACCGTAACACCATCTCCATCAACTCCTCAATCAACTCCACCAAAACTCTGCCACATGAGTCTAACTGAAGTCTAACATGCAATAGCTCACTTAACTCATAGGAAATTCGAATTTCCTTATGTCAGCTGCATGCCCCACCTCCGGGGGTCAAACTGAAGTGCTCCAAGAGGATAAACTGATGTTTATAGTCAAAATATTATTAAGGGTAAATAATATTTGACTTCCATATTTTTAGGAGACACAGTCTAAAAATAGCCTGGGTCCTAAAAATTAGGAGTCTCATCTATTTTTACCAACATGTCGCATACTTCAAGAATCTCCAACTGGAATCCCCGAATCATGCTCCGTATGTCTAAAAATAGACATAGTCTAAAAATAGATTTTTCGACAAAAAATCACATGTGTGGTCCCCACCTAGTTTAGGTGATCACTTTCCAACTAGGATCAGGAAAGATGTTTCAGGAGGCCTCCTTCACTGTTTCTTGTTGCCATTTTCAACACTCCCTCTCAACAAGAAAGGACTGTCATTGCATGCGATATGCAACTCCATGCATTCGCCCTGCAACCTTCACAAGCGCCATGCAACTCCATGCATGCGACATGCAACTCCATGCATTCGCCATGCACCCTTTGCATGTGCCATGCAAACTCATGCATGCACCATGCAACTCCATGCATCTACTCTGCAACTTCTCTGAAACTGAATAGGCTCCAAACAACTCAATCAGTCTGATGCATCTAGCATCTATCATCAAAGTCTTCGACCTCTGCTTAGCTACTGCACATGTCATCAGGAACTACTGCGCTGTTGAACTCTTGCACCCATGCACTCTTGCACTTGCTGTCAACTTTGATCCGCGCTCCAGTATCCGACACTGTCACTTTGATCTGCCTGCATCACTCCAACTGATCTTGCTACTGCCATGCTGTGGGCACCTCGTAGCCAGGTTCAATCCATGAGATCCACACCATCTCATGAATCTGCCCAGAAATCTCCTCATGGGATCAATCATGCATGTCGCCCCACCTCATACCTGGTGGTATAGCTGCATGCACTCCCTCTGCCCGTCTGGCACGAAATTTCTCTGCATGAGTGGTCTCTTCCACTCCATGATCCTCTTGTGGTTGCTCCACATCCCGAGGTTCACTTTCACCTGCATGCAAAACCCGCTCCCTCTCAAGCTTCAATTGCATGTCTTCCTCCCGCTTCCCAACAATAGGAAGCTCCGTAGACATCCCATCTACTTCAAGTCTGTAGAGATTCTTTGCTCGAATCCCAACCTTCTTGACTTGTCCCGTTGCCTTGTGCCGAAGGAAAACTTTTCCTTCTTTGAAGACAACTTCATACCCTTTATCCTCTAACATTGCGACTGAGATCAAATTCTTTGTTAGACCTGGTACATGCAATACATCTTGTAAAAGAATGAGTTTACCTGACTCCCTCCGAAAGGTTATGGTACCAATGCCGGTCGCATTGTATCGTCCACCGTCGCCCAACTCAACATGCATCTGGAGACCTTTCTCCACCAAGTCACTGAAAAGATTTTCATCTCCCGTCATGTGAAAGGAAGCGCCACTATCAATATACCACCCCGATCCCAATGAACTAGACAACATGCATGCGATCAATGAGAAGTCCAGCTCAAATTGCGAGGTAAGAGCCTCACCAGCTGCAGTTCCCGCAGCCTGCTTGTTCTTCTTCTTCTTTGGGCAATTCGTGGCGTAATGTCCATGATCGTGACAGTGAAAACACTTCACTTTGGACATGTCACGCTCTTTACCATCCGCACCGGATTGAGAAGCCTTCTCCTTGCCTTTCCCCTTCCTTGCTTTAGCAGCCCAAGCACAGTCTTCTTCATCAGATACCTTTGATGAAGAACCATCTCTAGTATTTCGCCGGATCTCCTCTTGCACGAGATCAGACCATAATCTTTCCCATCCCGGCAACTTTTCCCGACCATTGACACTATCTTGATATGCATGCCAACTCTTCGGCAAACCAAGAAGCGCCAAACTCACCAGATCCTCATCCACCACCGTCACACCAACACTTCCCAGCTCATCCCGACATTGGGTGAACCTCGTGAGGTACTTCGGCATACTTTCCCCCTTCTCACACTTGATGTTCCTGAGTCTATATTTGAGCGCCAGCTTCCTCTGATCGCTCTTGCTTTGGTACAGATCCGTCAAGGCTTTCCACATCAAATATGGAGAGGCCTTCCCGTGTAAACTGGATACAATGTGATCCTTTACACCCTCCAACAGGATCCTTCGACATTTTGCTTGTTTCTTTTGCCATGCTTCCACAACCGCAACATCATTAGAAGTAGGCTTTGGAATCTCTTTCTCCACGAATTCCAACAGCCCATGATCATCTAATACAACCTCCATGCGGTCCTTCCATGCAACATAATTCGAACTGCCTTCCAAGGCATATTCTAGTCGCAACCCGATGAAAGACATTTTCACCGCAGCACCAAGAACACAAATCTGAAAATTCGAATTTCACCACCAGCTGATAACTCAATCGCTTCCGATATACACTTGAGAGCTAATTATTTCCAAATCAGAGATTGACTGCATGGGCATTCACCAGATCTTTCACCTTACAAAGAAGGATGAATATTCCGGAGGCTACCTGGCCCGCATGCAGGCTCTGTCCGAGGAAATAATAAACAATCACCGTAATAGATCTCGACAATTAATATTGCTCCGATACCATGTAGAAATTAGCTGAATAAATCACTTATTCAATGGAGATTAACCTGATCACACATCAATTTCGAATTTCATGCATAACACATAATCTCTTCTACAATTAATTGTCACATGTGGAAAGAATAGAAGCGATAGCACATCAAATCATCACACACATTAACACAGTATGTATGGGGAAAGCTTATAGCTGAAAACCCCCAGCTATAGTATATTATAAATGGAGAGAACATGCAGCAAATACATAGTACAAACTCCTCACAAGTACTCAGTACTATCTCCCAAAGCTACACAAAACTAGCTTGGTTTTGAACAAGTCACAGGTTCAAAACACACCCACTACTTCTCTGCCTCTATTGCGCAATCAAGGCTGGTCTAAATAGAGATCCAAGTTCAAATCTCACTGGCTTCAACTACGCAATTGTCATTGGTAATTTCCTCCAAGTGTGGTGCAAATCTCATGCACAACTGATCCTCCAACTGATAGCTATACTCACCCTTTCATCTACCTCTTTCACTGGTCTCCACTGAACTGTCCATGCACTGAGTTAAACCGATGTGTTCTTTAGTTGAATAATGAGTTAATAATTAGTGAATTAAATAATATTTAATTCACACAACTCATCTCTAGTGTATTAGCCAGTTAAACTAAATACAACTAGTTCAACTAGTTAACCAGAACACCACCTCCATTAACTCCTCAATCAACTCCACTCTGCCACATGAGTCTAACTGAAGTCTAACATGCAATAGCTCACTTAACTCATAGGAAATTCGAATTTCCTTATGTCAGCTGCATGCCCCACCTCTGGGGGTCAAACTGAAGTGCTCCAAGAGGATAAACTGTTGTTTATAGTCCAAATATTATTAAGTGTAAATAATATTTGACTTCCATATTTTTAGGAGAGGCAGTCTAAAAATAGCCTGGGTCCTAAAAATAAGGGTCTCATCTATTTTTACCAACATATCGCATACTTCAAGAATCTCCAACTGGAATCCCCGAATCATGCTCCGTATGTCTAAAAATAGACTTTTCGACAAAAATCACCTGTGTGGCCTCCACCTAGTTTAGGTGATCACTTTCCAACTAGGATCAGGAAAGATGTTTTAGGAGGCCTCCTTCACTGTTTCTTGTTGCCATTTTCAACAGAAGAGGGCTCTACCTACCCTCTTGACTACTAAGCTAGATCGTTTCCCACAAACTGCTTGAAAGGCATCCAAAAGCACTTTCATTTCATATGTGTAATCTGGAACAAGAAGGGACAATCGATCCTATTCTAATGTATTATAGAGATATCAATGACTAAAATCCTTGTGCAACATTGATTGTTGTGGTGTCACTTTACAGTACTAATTTTTCTATTTTTGTGGACCAGCTCATACCATTACTTGTGGCCCCTTTTAACAAATTTCTTTTGGTACACTGATTATGTTGGGCTAAAATTTGGCTAACCTCTTTGATGGATCCAATGGTCCTGACTCCCATGAAAAACACCCGTAGCATGTCAGCCATGAGGAATTACAGAAAATAGTTGAGTCTTTCACCTAGTTAATTATAAAAATGGAAACCAATATGGTTTCCCTCACATTTCACATATCCCCCATTTTCAAACAATGGTCCTTTTTCAGAAGCTTTTCCATACAATGGTAGTTGATTATTTCTCTAATGATTGCTTCGGAACCTTTGAGCATGTAGGAGTTGCCATTCTCTTGAAAACTCATGTAGAATTCCAAGAAATCCATGGTGATAGGTCCTAGTGTTCTTCCCCATTCATCACCCAAAGGAATATCACAGTCACACATTTCAATGGAAAACATGTGGCTTCCTTGTGAGGGAAGACATACTGGTTTCCATTTTGCTAATTTAGGGAACAATTCCTTGTAAGCAAGGAGGAAGAGGTGAGAATAATACTAGGTGACAGGTGGCAAGTGGGAATGTATTGTGGCGTATTTGTAAACATCTAATTGTAACTCCCGTGTTTAGGATACAAACAACCACCAATGAAATCATTGATTTCTCCGTCAATTGACTTCATTATTTTTTTGATTTTATGTACTGCAATATATTTGCATTTGTGGCATTCCTCTTTTGTAGTCTTCCTTTTATTTTTTAAATGCCACTTATATTACTTACACTTATGCAATTAGTTAAACTTTTTATCATCATCTTATTTTCATAAGTCTTCTCATCTTTATTTGTAAGAACATATAAGATATTGGGCAAAATCTTGCCATATTTTAGTAACCGTTTGATCTATTTTCAACTGATTAGCACAAGCTAATGTGCATCTTTGACCCATCCAAGCTAATGTGAGTTGAGGTTGGTAACTTAAGTTCCTTTTCCAATTGAAGCAAGAAAAGGTTATTTTGGTTGCCATTATCAATGACCATATATGCTAGTTCGTGCTTGATTTGACAGTCCTATGTACAATGAGATTCCTTGTTGCTGGCAAGGCTAGATTTGTGCATTAGCATCAAGTGTGGGTCAATGTAGCTGGGATTGTTGACATCAACCTCTCAATAATTCTTATAAAGGAAGTATTTTTCCTTTTGGAGCTCTTTTGGCCTAAATGTTTGACATTCCTCATTGGAATGGGCAAGCTTCATATGATAGGTGCCATATTTCTTCTTCCCACAGTGGGTAGAGGATATGGAATTGGTTTATTCTTTGTTCTACAGTCTACCCAATATTGTTGGGATGAGTAATTAGTAGAAAGAAAATGAAGACGAAATTCCCTTCATCCACAGCTTCTTGAACCACCATTTATTTGTTGATATTTCTAGGTTTTGCATTGCAAGATAATACCCCAACTTAGTTAAATAATGTCTGCTTGTGGTGTTATAGTACCAAGCAATTTCATCATTGGATTCACTTAAACGAATGTGTGCCTTACTTTGCTTCATGTCCCAAATCCTGTGCTTGGACCCATCCCTATCTCCAAATTTTCATTCAATTGACATCAACATTTCTATTAAGTGTGCATTGACGTGTCTCTGGAATTTGAACAATAAGTGTCTCTGGCAGGAAGACATTGTCCCCACAACCAACTATTTCATCTATGCCAATTTTGACCTGTGAGCTTGAACCCAACTTCCATGCTAGGTATTGTCCAACTATGAGAAAGGATAGAGTTAAAGCCTTCCATTGGTTTGATACATTCTGGTATTTTTCTGGTGATTGCAGATCCAGATTCCAATTCGAGATTGAGAATTTTGAGGATTGGGCTTTAAGAGAGGGGTGCATATTTTTTTAATTTTGTTTTTGGTTTTTATGCATTTTGGTGCTCTATGGGTTGCCTAGTTTCAAATGGATTGGTTTGGATCATAAGTGGGTAGGTCTTGTCCAAATTAGTTGGTGGATTTACCACCCAAAATAGTGGTCTTGTCAAGGTCTTCATGAGAGGCAACCTGGAAATGAAATATGACTGCATAAAAATGCAAATCAGCAAGCATAAAGACACTCAAAATACTAGACATAACTCTTAGAATAGCACCAAGCTGGGTGATAGGAGCTCTTACAAATTGGGAGGTGAATAAATTGCTATAGATTTTAGTAAATGGTTGTAGATGATAAAGTAACTTGCTGTTATGTACCTCTAGATCTGAGAAATGCAGGAAGACGTGGAAAATAATAAGCTAAACCACCCCTTGGGGGCCACCCACAAGCGTAGAGGCATTTTAAAGTGTTGGATCTATGGGTAGAGAAGCCAGGGTAATGAATAGATAATAACAAAAAACATCCCATCATTGAGAGTAGATGAGTAAAACTAATGATAATACAATTGATTACTCTACAATTGGGGTCAAATCCCCATAGGATAAAAACCCAATTTTATTTTTATGTAGTTTTTTTTTAAATTTATAGCAAGTTGAAAATTGTTTATCACTTCAAATGATGATAAAATATAACACTGGAAGTGAAGAAAAGAAAAAGGATCATGAATACATACCTTTTTGATCAAATACTTGAATGAGGGTTTCACTTACATAGTAATTAGTACCACAACAATCGTTGTTAAATATATATAAATAGGGGACATGCAAGTAAAAAACAATAGTTTAGGGGAAAATGGCACAGATATTGCATTAAAAATTACAGTTGTTACATCCAGGAGCCAAAAAGTAGTCAAATAAGAGTTGCTGTCCTACAAAAGAAATAACAGTTAACACTCCCACATATTACCTAAAAATGGCAATGTTGGACAACAATTACATAGTCAAACTTGATCTAAATAGTAAATACACAAATTTCATCCAAATTGAACAAAGTGTTCATCTCATGAAACATTGCCCAACTGTGTCATTTCTAGAAGTAGGAAGGGGTTGTTAGACAGATAACATCCCACAGTTCTACATGCTTCTCGAACCATCCATTTGCCCCCAAATAGAGCATTATTCCAATGAACACAAGAAACAAAAAATTTAAAGATTAAAACAAAGATTAATATTAATGGCCTTGAAAGATAGATTCAAAGTTGCAATATGCCATACAATAACCACTCGTTAGACAAATGAAATGAAATTGATCCTTTATCAACAAAATATTGTGAAGAACCAACAATCTAAGTACTTCAGTTTTAAAATACGAATGGGATTTCCCATATCATGACACTTCTAGGGCCACCTTGACTCATGGTCTCAAACATTCCACTCCCTGTTGAGATGACTTTCCACTGAATGAATTGTTGGATCTTGTCATAGAATTCCTTGGTTCAATAGTGCCCTTAAATGGTATCTCATGAGACCATTTCCAATCCTTTCAAATGGAGTCAAGACTATCCAGATTATTTTCTTAGCTTGAACAAACATTCTTTGGGAATCATCAATATATTGCGGTAGCATCAATCAATTTCTTGAAGTCTTTCAGAATGACAAGATTTTGCCACAACAACCACTTGCCTGTGTTCTTGTCCCACAAATAGTCATACACATGAAAAGGATGTATTTCACAATGGTTTCCCCATAAAGAAAGGAACTTGCCAAAGTTGTCCTTAATATGCCGAGAAAGACCAAATTAATTAGACAAACAAGTTCCATACTTGTTGATAGTCTATATGGTGTCACTGCAACTACGAAGATACTAACTAACAGTTTCCCCATATCTGCTTGAGAATGCATGAACAAAGATCTTAAAGGCTTCAAACACACTTAACTATATGGCAAAGACAATAAGGGCCATCCTTGCCACTTATGTACACAACATTTAGAGCATGGTGTGATGCAAGTATCTAATAATGATTAATTTTGCATTGCAACACATGACTAATCATTAATTTTACAACAATGTCAGTTCTATGTGCACACATATCGATCAGGCCAAGCCTTCCCACTTCTCTAAGTATAGAGGTTTCAAGGAAATAAAGGTTATACCATTTTCGTACCCTACTTTAAAATGTTTCCTATTGACTAAGTGCCTAAGGGAGGACGAAGTAGCCTATCCCACCCCATAGGCTATAGTCATTGATAAAGGGGGAAACCCATTATCCAATGTTTTGGGGCAACATTGGGTAAATTTTGGGTAGTTGGAGAAAAAAGGCAGAATTGGGGGCTACACTTGTAATCCCTCACATTAAATTAGGAAGAGAGGCCCCCATGAGGAATCTATAAATAAAGAGATAGAGTCATTTTCTCATCGTCGATTTGGAATGGACTATCTTTGTTTTCTTGGAGCTGGAGCTGTGAGAGTTTTAAGACCCCTTTCTTCTCTTGATTAGTTTTGGTGGAGGTGATCCCACCCTAGCTAATCCCCTTCTCTCCTTTACACCTCTTACAACATAATATTTTGGATCATCTATGATTCATTTTGGCAAGTATGGAAACACATTCTCAGTGGTTATTCTTGGTCAATAAGTCCTATTCAAGACATTGGAGGTCTTTCTGTGGGATTCCTGGCCACCATTAGTTTGTCTAGGCAGCAAGATCTTCTCTTTGTGATCTGTCTGTAGTGTACCCAAGCTTAGAACCATTGGTTAGGGAAAGGTAAGGCTGCGAGGGGTCCTCTCTGAGGCACTGAAGCCACACAGGAGGTAGCGAGGCTATTCTCAACCAAACAGGAGATTAGTAAGTTACTAGGTGGTTTTTAGGGCCTAGTCTAAAGCATTTAAGGCATCACCTGTATGCAGCCTTCCTCCTGAGTGTATTTAGGGCTGCAACAGATATCTCTTTCAGGTCTGTGATCACATGAAGCTTTGAAACCACTTCCCAACAATTACAGGCAAGTTCTTGGATAACGAAACATCCCAAGCAGGCCTCCGGAACTTGTATTTTGTTGATGTGATGCAGCAACAGGATCAACTCTTCAACTGCAGGTGAAATTTGGTTCAAAAGGGGACTGTCATAAGATCTAACCAGTGATTTGACCAGGTTAAGAGACTACTCCAACCACAGATGGAAACTCCACTTAGAAAGGGCTGTCACAAGCTGTTCTTAACAACAAACAAGTTTGGAGGCAACACAGTTAGACAGTGAGTTGTTAATTAGTATATTACCAACTAAACTTGGATAGTGCTAGTGTGGGTTACAATTGGAATACTGATCTATTGAATATTGACATTACAGTCAGAATTATATTGGTGGATTATTGGTTGTATAGGTCTACTATTCATTAGGCAGTTAGCCCTAACTTGTGGTGGTTTGCTCAAGAAACATATGACTGTTAAATATCTCTTATATCATTAGTGAATTATATATAAGGGTACTTACTGTTATATGAGTTGATAAATGTGAACTGTTTTTATGATTCTTTTCATGATTGGTTGAAAACCCTAGATAAGGATTGAACCCCAAGGCCAAAAATTGCCTAGGGACATTACATACTTCCATTAGAGAAATAGTAAAAAGTGCATTTCAATATACTTGGATCATAATCTATAACCAAAGACGTAGTATTGTGAAATCCATGAGAGGTTGGGGTAGGATGATGGCCCGCAAAAGGCAGAAGGGAGCTGCAGCAAGGTATACTTCAGTAGGTGTGTGTTTCTATTGAAGAGGATCTCCATAATGTGTCCCTCTATGGCGAGGATGCATGATAGGACATAATGGTTCAGAGGGAGGTGAAGCAGAGGGGAATATATTGCCAAGGGTGCCTGAGTTTGTTTCAGGGTGCAGTGGATTCATAAGGGAGATGATGGCTCAAAATTCTATTTTGACTTTTTGAAAAGAAAAGTGGCAATGAACATGATCCTGGATTGCTGCATGCAAATGGTTCTTTTGTCAGCACTCCAGTTGACATTAGAGGTATGTTCAAATTGCAATTTCAAAATATTTTTCTCCTTATACTGTGATGGATCATGTAGTGGTTGCAAGAAATGCTTATTGTAGGGTCAATCCTCATAAGGTTTTTATTGGTGACTTGAGCAGGTTAAAGAACGATGACTTCTCAAAAGAGGAGGATTTTGCAGCACTTAGCTACATGAAGAATGGAAAGTATCTAGGTATAGAATCTGGATGGCATTCAGTGTGAATTTTACAAGGCCATGATCCATGTTAGTGACAATTTTTGTCATTTGGAAAACACATTCCCAAAAAAGCAGCCACAAACAGAATTGGTGATTGGCATCCAATGATATTGCTTAGTGTGGCACACAAGATCATGGCTAAAACAGAGACTCTAAGGATCTAGGCAATGCCATGGAAGTTTTTCTAACGATAACACAAGTTTTATGTACAAACAAGTAATCTCAGTACCATAGTTTCAACATGTAAAACCTTCAAATGTGCACAAAAACTAGCCAACAACCCCTTTTATTTGAAATTTCATTTGACAAAGCTTTTGACTGAGTGGATTGGAATTTCATTATTGAAATGTTGACTCTTGGTTCACATTGTGGTTGTCATGAATTTGTGAACTCCAGCCTAATTTTTCCGTACTTTGTAAATGATTCAGGATATGTGGCTCTATCTCTCTGAGAATGAGAGGTTCTATGATTTTAGCAATGAAGCAGCTCCTATCTTGCAAGAATCCAATGTACCTTCTGTAGTCTGGGGCCCAAACCGTGTTCGAAAACATAGAACAGTTTACCATCCTTCAGAGGTATTTGAGATAATTCAATATAAATTCTGGTTTTGGTATATATAACTTTTTTTTTCCGTTGACACTTGTAATGTGATCTTGCTTTCTACCATATTAAATTTTGGATGATTTGATTTGAATATCAGTTGGCATATAAGCTGTTAATATAAAACACTTGGATTGGTTGACTTGGTAGAGGCTAGAACAGGTTTTAGCATATTGAAGTATAATGGTGTATTTTTTGTATTTATTTCCAGGCTGTAAAGAATAATGGGAGTGTGCATGCTCATGTCTTCTTTGCTCATTCAGGATATGCTCCAGATCCTAGTGATCGTTAGTATGATTCATCTACTACTTTTAAGAAAAGTCACCATAATTTTGAATGTGCATGCAGATTGCACTTGAGAATTTTCATATTTTTGGGCTACAATTGCACCCTTTGAAGGATGTTGCTGTGGATTGAATTGAAAAGAATAAGCATGTTGTTTGTTTTCTTTGCTGAATTGTGTAGCTATTGTTACATATCTTCCAAAGCCAAAGGTAGATAAGCATAAGAGCCTGCTGAGTGGTGGTGCAGTTGGAGACCAGGATGGATCAGAAATTGAGGTAAAGATATTTTTCTTCTTACCAGACATTTGTTGCCTAGAATATTGATTGTCAATATCTGTTACAAAATTCTGAGCATTTGCGGAAGAATATGTCGAGTGTTCAGTTATAATTATTTATTTTCTTCATGATTCAAGAGATACTCTTTGGTATTTTGTGTAGAAGGTTAGAATTAAAGGTTATTAATCTGCCCCTCAGTGCCTTCACTAGCCATAGCATTCCCTTGGCGCTAAAAATTGCATGCCACAAATCGAAAGCCATGATTTGGTTAGATCGCATAGAGAAGCAATATGAATTGCAATAGAGCCTTGAATCTCGAAAAGGATGTCAACCAATCCGTTCAAAAGCAACCTACTCTATATTGTAGACAAACCAACAAACAATTCCAAGAGGCATAGGATTCTGACAGATGATTGTTTGTCAAGATTCTGACCATATTTCAACGTTGCTATACGAGATCTAAATGACTGCATCCCGCATTTGAAGCTACAATGTTATCTTTAAATTCTGGAGCATAGAAGTGTGTCTTACCCACTGCAATTCATCATTACAATTTCAATAGCATCCTCCTTTTGGAAATCGGGGTAGTGATTTATTAGTTAAACAGGGTACGGGCTCCACATTCTACATGTAGCTAATGTCAAAATCATAAATTGCTTCAAAATTCAACCAAGAATGTGCAAAAGGAAGTATAAAATGACTCTTGCACCCTTTAGAGACTATAAGCAGAACTTTTCTTTGCAAGTATCTCGCAACAAATAAAAGGACCTGCATGTTTCCTACAAATGCTTGCAAGGGAGCCTGTTACCATTGGTTCATAATAGGAGTGGATCAGTTCAAAATTCATCGATACAAAATATAGATGAATATCATTTACAAAGTTGTACATTAGCCATAAGTTGATAACAGTGGTTTACAAAAAGGAGAATCGATCCTTTGACTCTGCATTGCGCCAAATTGTATGCCTCCTATCTTGGAGTATTGGTTTTTTAAGCTTGCAGTGATGTTGTTAGCTCTAATTGAATGGGTTTCCAATTTTCGTTGTTTGACACAACAATATTTTGTTATCTCTTAACTCTAGTCCTTTCATCTATTTGCATTCTACTTGATTCCTGTAAAGTGAAAGCTTGAGGGTTTTATTCCCAACCAATAAGATTGGTCATTGACAGCAGTCCTCACATGGAAGCAAGGCATTGCCTGATTTTGGGTTGTTTTGAGTTTGCTTTCCCATGTGTTGATCTTGTTTTGAGGCTTCAAGTTCAAACATATGCACTAAAATGCAGTTGACATCAAAACTGTGAGCCAGGCTTAACAAGTGTCTATTAGTCAATGGCCATCCTTGGGGCCATTGGTGAGTCCTTTTATATGTGCTACTGGAGTAAGATGTGTATCAGAGTAATGGTGTATACTTTCCCTGCCCCCCTCTATTCTAATTTTGTGTATATTCTCTGATTGTTATGTTCCCCCATCTATGGTCTATCATCTTACACATACTTGTATGTTCATTGATTTGGTTCTTAAACTATTTTTACTATTTCTATATTTTTCTGTCATATCATCACTGTGTTGTTTTGCTTTGGTGGTATTCTGAGTATTTTTCCTTTGGCCTAAAGCTCTGGTGTACACTTCATTAAAATATATAGAAACTAAAATTTTCATATATTTCACTTTATTACTGTTTTCCACATTCCCCACTTCCGGCGTTTAATTTTCACCTCTCGGTGCAAATGCTAGTTCTATAATTATTTATTATTCGAGATCAATTAATATTTTTTATTAAAATTTTTAAATATCTCTTAAAATTGTTGGAACGCTAATTTCTGATTTTTCACTTTCTAAAAGCTCCATAATTATGGATGACTGTTTTACTGGTATTGTTTTCTACTTCAATGTTTTTGGCTTAATGCAAGTTAGTTTGCAAAATCTCTTAGATTATAATCCAATGATTGGCTGAAGTTCTAAAATTATAATAGGTCAATCTCAGCTGTTTTAACGGGTCATTGAAATTCATTGGTTATCCTGTTAGATTTCTATTTCCTATATGAAGCCAACGACTGTGAGGATGGCCATATGGTGGGTATTTCTAATCAAGGGTTTGACCTATTCATTTTTGTAAAAATATTTGCATGTCAAAACTATTGTCTTCAACATGTATACTTGAGGCTGGATCCAACTTTTCCCTGCTTGACTTATCTTCTAACAGTGTCATACTTTCTCTCCATGGTGGATAAAATAAAAATTAGCATCAACTATTTGGTTTTCCTTGCTTGCAATATTGAATCAATACAGAAGTAGCATGTCTATAACAGAAGAGGAAGATATGAAGCTACATCAGACAAGGTGTTTGCATGTGCTGATATTATAAGAAAGGTCTTGTGCCAACTTTCACTTCTAGTACATTCACATGGAGACGAAGTTTCAAGGATAATTTAGTTCCAAATTTATTAGACTTAGGCTATAAGTTAGAATGTTAAGTTCTGTGAAGCATTGACAATTAAGCTAAAAGCATAAGATTAAAACCAAAGCTAAAACACTGGACTATTGCCTTGTTGTGTAATATTCCACGTTAATGAGTTCTACAGAATTCCTGAAAGTTGAAGAAAAAGGCCAGAATGATGACACTAAAATTTAAAAGAAGTGTAAAATAACTTGTAATCATGATTTTTTTGTTACCCAACCAGTCAGACTTTTTTTATTTAACCATAGGAAATTCATTCTATTGTGGAACTGCACTTTGTGATCAGATGGACCAACCAGACATATGCCACTGCTGTTTAAGCAAGTTTTATTATTTTACGTCTGTTGTCCAAGTCTAACGCATTAGCTTAGATGATGAAGGTTTTAACAAACCCCAGGACTGCATTTTCCCGTACAAAATGATAGTTAAAAGTATATTCTGGTTTTCTTATGTAATATTTAACTCCTGTATGAGACTGAAGTGATAATTTTGTTGCTTGAAATGTTTTATGTGTAAAGATATTTTCCCAGTTTGTTAACTGTAAGCAGGTGCACATTATTTTTCTTTAATATTACTTTGGTTTTGTAGGTGAACATATTTAAGGATGCTGCAGTTCTAATGATCCAGTATATTGACCAAATACGTGGTCAAGGATTTGAAATTAAGTATCTAAATATTGGAGGAGGTTTAGGCATTGATTACTATCACAAGGGTGAAGCGCTTCCTACCCCTAAGGATCTTATAAATTCTGTAAGTCCTTAAAGCTTTTAAGCATTGGCTTAAACTAAGTTACTTTTTATTCAAAATTACACTCTTTTGCTGCCCAAGTTACTGTGCTGCCTTGTTATAGCTATTTTAAGAATATATATAGACACTTTAAAGATGTATATTTGCACCATTGGCTGTTTCTTCAGGTAAGGGAGCTGATATTATCTGGAAATCTTACACTCATTGTTGAGCCTGGGAGATCTCTTGTTGCAAACTTTGGTGTTCTTGTGAGTCGAGTTGTTGGAGTCAAGAAAAATGGTAACAAGAAATTCATTGTAATTGATGGCAGCATGGCAGAGCTTATTAGGCCTAGCCTTTATGGAGCTTACCAAGTTAGTACATAAATTTGACTTGGGGAAAACCCAACTTTCTTTGATGATGCATGATTGAAGGGATGATCATTTCCAAATGAATATAGAATGGATAATTTGTCCTACTTTTGTATTATCCTTGTTGACAGGAAATATTACTGGTATTGAGATTCCCAGATACTAAATAGACCATTCTTTCTCATGACAGGCACACAGTCTGAAAGTTGTGATATGAATCATAAAATGATTTTGAGATTTTGAGATGTTTTTAACTGATATTATTCTTGATACACAGCACATTGAGCTAATTTCTCCACCTGCCCCAAAGGAAAAAATTCAAACTTTTGATGTTGTTGGGCTTGTCTGCGAGTCTGTAGACTTTTTAGGAAAGGACAGGGAACTTCCAACTCCAGAAATGGTGGTTAGTTACAGAACAATAATTATCACACCTAATATACATGCATGATGAGAAGGAATTGATTTTCCAATATGATATTTAATTGTTTCTAAAATTATTTTGTGATGCTTCTTTGAAGGCATACACTTGTGGCTTAACTTTGAGTGGCCATCCTCTTTCAGTGGGCAGGAATGGTGGTCCATGATGCGGGAGCTTACTGCATGAGTATGGCATCAACTTACAACTTAAGAATGAGGCCAATAGAATACTGGGTAAGTTGAGTTGTGAATGAATATTTTTGTTTCTAGATTGGAGTGAATGCTATATTTTTAAAGCTTGACAATGCTGATTTTGACGATTGAGAGAATGCTAGACAGATTCAAGATGATGGATCGGTTAAAAAGATAAGACATGTTGAAACAATTGTAGGTGCTTGCTATAATTCATGACATTGTTGACCATCTTGTCTTATAGCGTACAAGAACAGTCAGGGTCTTCTTGTCAAGTTTGCTAGGCTGTTGGGCAGTTGGTGTTGAACTTAGGATCTTGAAAATTACAAAATTTTGGTTTGACGTTAACAGATTTTGATATGAATATTTTTTAGAGTAAAATGTAACTGCAGATAAACTTTTCATTTTCCTCTTCTGGGCTCTTGGTGTGTTCGCTATATGGATTACTTCATAGAGTGTATTTGTATAGCACTTTATTGAAGGTGTTTGTATGACATCTTTTAAAGTTGTTAGAAGTCAGTTTTGGACCAGCTTTAAAACAGTATTGTAGTAGCAATTGAAAGTTTTTTTAAAAAACCTTTAAATACCCCTTTTTAGCACATTGAAAACCTTTTGATGATGGATTCAAAGCAGGTTTGAATATTTAGTTTCGAAAGTTATTTGAATCATTTGAAGAGCTAGAGCAATCTCCTTGGAGCGACTATTGAAGGATCTTCGATACCATCATTACTATGCCATTATTCTGGGACAATTATATTAGTGTTCCTTTATGTTAGTGTAACTTTCTTTTAAATTTTAACCTCCTATTACAGTCTTTGAAAGATATATAGGAACTAAAATTTCCATATATTTCACTTAATTATTGTTTTCCCCACTCCCCGGCGTTACTTTGCACCTCTTGGTGCAAATGCTAGTTACATAGTCATTATAAGGAAGACCTACCTAGTTACACTCTTCAACAATATAACTATATATAATTTTGTTGTTTCTAGGATAGAGATTGTACTATTTTCATTGGAGGATGCTACTATTGATGTGCACAAGGCTCTTGAGTTACTTGGTAGGATTCTCACAAAATTGGTTGTTGAAGGGATATTCTTTATTCAAGATATAACAAGGGAAATCAAGGATGGAGGTACATAGCCAATAGAAACGAAGGGATTTTGAGGTATTTCTCAAGAATAAAATTTCAAGGTAGTCTGCTCACAATTTTAATGCCTGATCAATTTTGTGGTTTATTTGTGATCTCTCATGTTGACTAGTGAATGGTTGGTTAGTTTTTAGCTCGTGCTCACATTTGTTGGTTCCTGAAGCTTGAGCACTTTATAAAAAAAATAGGCAAAGTCAAACAACACAAATGGTCCACTAGCTCTCTTTTCATTTGCTAATATTATAATGAAGTTTTATTAGAGGCACTGTTTGTTTGTTTATTTTGGTTAGAAAAGGGTTTGCTCTTGGTTTTATGTGATTTTCAATTTATCGTATGTAGCATGTTGAGAAATGGGAAAGAATAACGTGACATTTATTTTGCAGAAATTGATGTTGAAGGAAAATTGCTTTGACATTGTTGATGTTGAGGTATATGTTGTATAAACTATTTATAGTCTAATTTATGTTATATTCTAGTGTTCATTGTCTTTCATTTCTTACAGTGCATTGTATTTTCTTTTGTTTTCAGAAAATGAAATCAGTATTGATGGTAAGAAGCATGAATTGACAAAAGAGAAGAGCAATAACATTGGAGCGACAAATGAAAAAAGAGAGGAGAACTGGTCTTGTGATACCTTTAGAACCAATATCTCGCATAAGACACACATATAAAGACTGATGATCAAGTCTTCAGAGTTGGTGAATTCACCTGTAATGCCTTGACAACACAACGATAATGTTTTGAAGTGATGAAACATCATTTTATGTGTAAATTGTAGTCCAACTAATATAAAGTTGGAAACTCATATTGTAATATTTTAACATTTCATATAATATAATTTATGTGGTTGAAATTATTTATAGTTGCACTTGATGTTGTTTAGTATTGTAATTAAAATATGCGACTTTGTGTTTTCATATTAGATGAACATGCACATTGCATGACATTTTTTAAATCATACAAATTAATTTATGTTGATAAATAATGAACACAAATAAAATGAATATGAGACTAAATTAGTCATTTATAATGATTATTAATGAAATGAATATAAACTACTACATTAGTCGTTTATATAATGAATAAATGGCTACTGCAAATGACAAATTTGTGAATACAAATGATGACTAAATTTTGCATATATACGACTATTAGTAGCTAATTTACAGTATCTTATAACACGACTAAAATTTAGTCACATTTCTTCGGTCATTAATTGGTTTCAAACAATGACTAAAATTTGCATATATATGACTATTATTAGCTAATTTACAGTATCTTATAACATGAACAACATGTTGGTCATAGTTTTTTGGTCATTACTTGGTTTTCTCGGGTGATCATATAATAATATATTTTGTTGTATATTTGGTCATTAATTGTGACATTTAATGACCAAATCAAAGACCAAATCAATGACTAAATGAATGACTAAATCAGTGAAAAAACGAATGACTAAATGAATGATTAAATCAGTGACAAAATGAAAGACCAAATAAATGACTAAATTAGTGACCAAATCAGTGACTAAATCAATGACCAAATCAATGACCAAATATACAACTAGATAACAAAATTGAGATAACCAATTAATGACTAAGCTAAAAACGACCAAAAGTTGGTCACGTTATAAGATACTGTAAATTAGCTACTATTGGTCACCGACCAAAAAATAGTCGTTTATATGCAAATTTTAGTCGTTTTTTTAGTAACAAATTAGCCATTTTGTACTAGTGCTTGGAAAAATCAAGCTTTTGGTAAAGTTATGTGAGGGAGTCTAAGGAATATGGTTTATTATTTTCCATAAAGGGGGCCTGCATCATCTAGTTTATGGACTTGGCAGCGATGGTGAAGAGGATTTCACCAGTAGGGGCTATAATGGCTGGTTGATTGGGAACATAATATGCTTGAAATCTTCTGATGAATTTAGGGGCATGTAAGGTCTGAGGGAAAATATCGTGCGGGAGATTGGACTCCAAAGTCCAATTTCATCGGTTTTATCAACATATTTATCTTGGAGCCAACAATAGAGTTTGAACAGTTCGAACTCGCACTTTGTCTCGCTGGTTTTGTAGTCCCTATTAGCTAATGGGATGTGATCTAAATTGATTGGATGATGAACTAAAGGATTAACAGATTCCTCCTGGTTCTTCTTCTTTGGAGGCATGTTTTATCTCTGAACAATTATTCGGAATTTAGGAAGAAAATATTACCGAGAGTAAATTTCCAGGTCTGTAGCTGATTAAGGGAGGGAGACAAAACAAAGACACTTGATCATAGGTCGATTAGCTGGTAGAACTGAGGGTGCACTAGAAAACCTGTAAATCAGAGGAATTAACAAATAATTTGTGATAGGAAAGGTGGAAAATGGATTTGTTTAAGGGTTTTAAATCAATTGCATGGTTTCCATTGAAGTTTAGCGTGGGTTTGTTGGATTAAACGGTTACCCAGGAGAAATAAATGCTCAACGGTAAACCCCGGGAAAAGCTTTGATTGGGCAATGATTATGAAACATGGCGGAAGGGTAGTGGTGGAAGGATTGGGTAGGGACAACGGGAATGAAGTGAGGGGGAAGTGGTTTTTGGAGGGGGTAGGGAGTGGTTAGAAGTTTTAGGAAGGGGGTTGCGAAACGCGGAGGGGAGGCCATGTGGCATGGGACCTGGCAGGGACCCCCCCCATAATAAAGACAAGATGGAGAGGGGGGCCCAAAGTGCTTTGTGTGCTGTCGATCCGATGAGTGTGAAAATCATACGACTACTACTTATGTACTTCTTGACCATAATGCGACAAACAACTTTGATGGGGCATGTCTTTTCATTTCAATCAAAAAGTTTGGATAAAGTATACATATAGATATATATATATATATATATATATCCCTTTACGCTTTATTAATGCAATGTTGTTTCAAACTTAGGATAAGTGCATATTTTGATATTTTTCCAAACAAATTACTTCTACCTACCCTTTTTAACTCAAATTATTTTTCTAAGCTAACAATTTTATTTCTTCTTCAAGGGGTGCATTTATACTAGCAAACCCACATTTCCCTTTTTTTAATGAAAAATTAAAATCTATTCAATCCTATCATTTATTTCTCCTATTGATTCAATTTAAATAGTTGAACCAATGCCATTTTCTACCTAACTATTGATTTTCCAAGATTAAAATTTTTGGAAAATCTTTATTCTCTAATCTAATTTACAGAAATTTAAACTTGTTTAACCATGATTAAGCTGTATGATTAAACAAATAACTGTGATTTTGGCATTTTAAACAAGTTGCACATAACCTTACTTTATTTGATAGAAAGAAACTATATATCAGTAGTGGCATTTAAATTTGCAGCACTTTCACTGTTATTTTCTTTTGTGGGGTTCTAATTTCATTTTTATTCATTTTTCAATTTTTTTTTTTTTTTCATTTTTTAAAATACCCTTTTTTCATTTTCTTTTATATGTTTTTTTTGGAAATCATTTGTAGATTAAAAATTATTTACAATATCAAATATCTGAGATAAAATACTCAATCACCTTGATATCCTATAAATTATAGGACCCTAACAGTGGCTCCTGCTGGTGATGGCACTCTCCATGTGAGGTGCCAATAACCTTTGACCAGTCGCCTTCAATGTTCCATTTCATCTATCTCTGCACCTTATTTTTGTTTGTTTGTTGTTGGAGTAATTATGATAGCATATCAATCAAAAGCTTAGGGCCTTCTCTACAGGCTTCAACTTCTGTCAATAGGCTACCCAAACAAAATAATAAAGACAATGACATTTACAATGATTTAATGTAAGAAAAACCTCTATAGCTAAGAGAAGTAATGCTTCAGCATTCTGCCATTCACAAGTCCACTAGGCATTTCTGTTCCATCTAGGTCTTTGAGAAATAATGCATTATGTCCTCTGAAATCATAAATGATGTATGGTCCTTTCCACAAATTGTCAAATTTCCCATGCTTGCCTTTGTCCTCTCTTCTGGAATCCCACTTTAAAACATTGTCACCCAAATTGAAATCATATGCTTTATTTCTTCTATCAAAAATATTTTTGACATTCTCCTGCATAACCTGTGTTTTATTGTAGATTTCTTCCCTGGATTGTTGCAATTGAATGGTCTGATTAATCCTCCTGTGAGTGTCATTTGGCTCAAACTGCAATTCCTGAATTATCTCCATAACCGAAACTCCTAAAGAATATGGAAAAACAACATCCATCCCATAAACCAATTGGTATGGTGACAGGCCAATTGATTTCTTTGGAGTAAGCCTATCATCCCAAAGTGCATTTATCAACTTGTTGTGCCATGAATTTTTGTTATCTTCTAGCAGCTTTTTGATAATGTTGACCAGATTTTTATTTGAGGATTCAACTAACCCATTATCTTGAGGGTAGTAAGCAGTTGAACGTCCCAAAGTAATATGATATCTACTGCACAAATCTATCATTTTCTTGGATTTGAAGGTTGAAAAATTATTTGTAATGATGTTATTTGGACAACCAAATCTTGACAAGATATTAGTTTCTAGGAATTTGATAATAACTCCATCAGTGGCTAATATGGAAGGTGTGGCTTCAATCCATTTGGTGAAGTAGTAAGTGACTGTGAGGATCCATTTATGTTGGGTAGAGGATGGTGGATGGATTTCTCCAATAAAATCCAAACCCCATCGTTGGAAAGGGCTTTCAACAGATATGAGTTTTAAAGGCAAAGGCAATAGTTTTATTTTTCCCTCAAATATTTGGCATTTATGGGAAGAGGTTAATTTCTTATGTACATCAGGGAAAAGGGTAGGCCAGTAAAAGACAACTCTAAGGATCTTATTAGTAGTGGTTTTCCAGTACAAATTTCCACCACAGTCACCTTCATGGAATTCCTGCATGGTTCTTTTTGCATCATCCTTCAATAGACACTTTAGTAAAATACCACCAGCATCTTTCCAATATAAAACATTATCTACGATGAAAATTTTTACTGCTTTTAACTTTATAAATCTAGCCTTTGTTTTAGTTAAACCAGGAGGAGCATTTAAATTGAATAAAACAAAAATGACGTATGCATACTAGGGTGAGGTCATAAAATCCTCATCAATTTGTGGGGTCGTGTGCTCCTCTTGATCATCTAATGCAGCTACAAATTATATATCCAATGCATGAAAGTTAGACTCAACCATCAATTTTTCTAGTCCTTGTCCTTGATAAGCTTAGCAGGTTTGATTTCCATGTCATACTTGTTGACACCTAATCCTAAGGGTTGGGTGAGGATATTCAATTTTGTATATTAAATAATATTAGGAAATAAGGAAGGCCAAGAGTCATTGGGAGATGAATCCCAATAGCCTCACCTCCATGTATAAATACATGCACATTCTTCATCTAATACACATTCTGATTTGCGGAGTTACCTCCTGGTTTGACATGGTATCAGAGCCAGTCCCACTATTGGCATTTTTGCCTGTGGTGTAACTCCCTCATCCCTGCCAACAATATTTTTCTCAGTCAGTTTTTATGTCTAGTTTTGCTGCTCCATTAGATTGATGCCATATACTGAAATTCTGCATTTTTTTTAATCTATCTCTGCAAATTCTACAGTATTTGATTTCTGCAGGTTCAACTCCTGCAATATCTGATTATTTTGCAGCTCCTGCAATTTCTACAGTTCCTGCAATTCAGCAGCTACAAACTCTGCATCTACAATTCCTAATTTTTTTTCGGCCTCTCGGCCTCCCCATCCATCATACATTCATTACTTCCCATCGCTCGCACTCACAAATCTCTCCCTCCTCCCTACACACTACAGCAACCCTACGCTGCTACAACACCCACACCTAACTCCCTATCTCCGCTACCCTGCCTGCACCTAGCCCTTATCACTCTAGCCACCACTCCCTTACCTCCCTAACGCACTCCCTTATCACTCCAGTCGCCATTCCCTTGCGCCCATGGCCTGTCGGCCCTCCCTGTGGCCTGGCTCATCTGTTAATACCGCTCCCTGCATTAATACCGTCCTCCCACGCGTTGATACTGCTTACGCACACCCCTCACTGCCTGCATACACCTCCCATCGGTCTCCGCCCCTTATCACTCCCACCTCCCCGCCTGTCTAACCCACTGTCCTACCCCCGTGGCTTGTCCCATGGACCCTCCCCGCCCTCAATACTCCATTCATATCACATCAATCTGTCATACGCTCTTTCATATAATACATTCTGTCCAATAATACGATTATTCAATACCACCCTTCTATGTAATACGCTCTATCCATTATTCAATATCGCCCCTCCTCTGTCATATTTAATACCGCTCCCTCCCACCATATACCGCCCTCCCACTATATTTAATACCACTGCACCCCCATTGCTTATAATACCATTCACATTCATAATACCGCCCCCCCCTCCACATTTTCAATACAATTATCCATATAAATTTTCTTTCTTCAAACACAAAAAATATATATATATATATTTTTGGTGCAGAATTCAGTATTTTTAGCAAAGTGTTTTTGTCCCCCTCAATTGAGTATATTTTTCACCAAAGAGTTTTTAGTTTTCTCTCCCTCAAAAGAATTTTTTTTCCAGCAAAGTAATTATTTTTTCCCTTCAGAAGAATGCATTCTCTCATATCTATTGTAGGGGTGGTTCTCTCCGGCAAAGAGAACTATCTTGAATGGTCTCGGAAAATCAAGCACACTCTCATTTTTAATGAGTTGTGGAAAGGAATCTGTGAAGGACAAGAAGGAAATCCACCAGCAAAGCCCACGTCAGACAAAGAGCTCGCCATTTGGGAAAACAAGAACTGCAAGGCCTATGCCTTGATTGCAGCTTCCGTAAATGAAGAGGTGAGTCGCCATATTTCATCATTTTCAAATGCCTATGAAGCCTTGAGCAAGCTAAAATAACTCTATGATTCACATTCAGAACTAGAAATTGTTCAATTGATGATTAAGCTGTTCAGTCTTGAAATGAAGAATGATGATCCCCTTGCTTTAGCCTCAGAATTAAGATCTATCATGCATGATATTGACAGCACTGGTGTAAAAATTGACATACCTCTCATAGCATATTTTAAGGCATTATATCTGACTTACTCACATTATCTTGAGTCATTGCAAGCAAGTGGAAACCTTGAGCATATCACCTTTGATACCCTTGAGAAAAAGTTTGCAGAAAGAGAGAAAGCTTTCAGGAAGATGACAGTCCCTTCATCTTCTGAAGAGGCTGCATACTTGGCACATAGAGAAAATATTCATGCTCTAGATTATTCTAGAGGAAGAGGTAGCAGAAGAGGAAGAGGAAGAAGAAACTTCAGAGAAAGGGGGGGCAGACAATCTGACAAATGATCTTCATTGCACACGTTGCAATAAAGATGGACATGATGCATCCAAATGCAGGACACCTTGGGATAAAATTGAGCAGTAAAGAAATCAAGACAAAGGTAAAACTAATGACAAATACAAAGGTAAAGCACTTGAATCCGCTCATTATTTTCTAGCACATTGTAACAATGGAGTAACTGAAGACTTGTTTGATGTTTCATTTACTTCATGGAGAGATGATTGGTTTCTATATTCAGGAGCAACATGTCACATGACATTTAGAAAAGATTTTTTTGAAGAATTTACTGAAAAAGTTGATGGAGCAGTTGTGGAGTACTAAAAAGGTATGCTTGTGATGATTATTTCAGTGGATTTTTAATAGAATTTGTGAACCTTTTGTATCATGAATTTGGAAAGTAATAAGGAACTATAACAAAACATGTGAGAATTGATGTGCATAACTTAGCCACTGATAATGGTTATTTTCTATACAGGAAAAGGAGAAAACGAAGAGTTGCCACTCCAAAGGAAAGGACAAAGTGGAGATAACTGTTGTCTCTCTGGACGAGAACCGAACGCAAACAAAGAGAAACAGATCAAAGCAAATCGGCTCGGAAAAGAAGGAGAGGACACCAGCTCAGCACAAAAGAAAAGACAGGATGAAGAGTTAACAGTTTGGCGAATCCCTCAGGATCTTCGATCCTGAGGGATCGCTGCTTTATTTATCTTGTTGCTTGGACATCTCCGCCGTCGTCTTTATAAAAAGAGACAGCACTGTTAGTTTAATATATGGAGAGATAGGATACGTTTTTATGTAATCTTCTGTAAAGACATCAGCTTTGGTTATTAAGTTTCGTTGAGGACAGGTTCGATGTATTTTTGATCGATGCATTAATAAAAGCTCGGTGATTATTCCATCTTCGCGTCTGCATTAACTTAAAGCGGTGTATCCTTGGAGGCTAAGGGCCCGGCCCCGAAGGACACTTGCTTCTGTACCATTACGACTTCACTTCTGTGTGGTTTGTTTATTATTGTTATTTGATAATTTGATATGCTTTACAAGTTCATATTATATGCTCTGTTCAAGTTTGAATCATTGAGGTTTCTACAGATAGAATTATATGTTGACTCTGTATCAAGTTATTTATCCTTTTAAGAGTTAATCGCACATTCTTACTGTTATATTACAGAGCTGTTATACTAAAACGTTCGTGTGGTGTGCGTTCCTAATTTATCAGTACTGTTCTATAATTCATTCGTTGTTATTGCTGTTCCATTAGTGTGATCTGTGTGAATCGCCTTTAGAGTGACAGAATGTTCTTTGATTGCAAAGAGTGTATAGATTGAGTTTGGTTATAACCCGCGGGACTTAGTTATTCAATTGATGTTCCATTTTAGAGTTGCTGTTCCATTCCAGAATTGCTGTTTAATTCTTTATTTACTTTGCTGTTCTATTTATCTGCATTTGATGTTTTGGTGTGAGAGATGATCTAAGGCTGTAGTGAGCATTGGCAGTCACTGTCTAGCTCCCAGGCTCGTGATCTATGCTTTAGTTCCTTTTCCATCAGTTTCCGAAGGGATGGGTTATCATTGCCGAACCCTTGACTGATAAGTTATTGAGTTTTCTGAGTGTGTGATTTATTTCTTTAAAAGTAATTTAATTTCAGTTAAGCATCTGTTTACTCTTGTATTTCTTAAGCACTGTACTACTAGCATTACTCTGACAAATGAGCCTCGGATTGAGTCACTCTTTGTAATGACAAAACGCTCTCGGGTTGACATATTAATGTGAGGTAATTAGAGGTGAAAGAGACCCTTTTTATAGCTCCACATTTTGGCGCCGTTGCCAGGGAAAGAGTGCAGCCATTTGTCTTTTTCAGAGTAGTGTACGAGCCTGCTAGGGAGGAGTTGGATCCTAAAAACGGAAGGTAAGAACCTACGTGCAGAGCATGTAAAATACCTGATCACTATCCGCTTTCCTAACAGATTTGTTTTTTGTTTGTTTGAATAGAAGTTGGTAGTTTATTTTTGAGTGCATGACTAAGCAGAAAAGACCGGAAAAGAATATCAAACCCCCATCCAAGCCTGAAAAAGCTAAGGGGCCGGTGACCCTTGGCCGAACGACCTTCATAGACGAAATCTATAAGAAAACAGAATCTCAGCCATCAGTAGGCCTCAAGAAAAACATTTCTAAGCCGCCTACTAGTCCCCTTCAGGCCACAAGATCACCATCTGTAGCCTGCGCTGAGGTGCATAGTCAAACTGAAGAGCAGGACTTTCAAGAAATTGAAAATTCTACTCCAGAATTATTGCAGGAAGGGAACTCTAGCAACTTTTGTGAGGGAGAAGGAGAAACAGGGGAAACCAAGGAACCAAAATCCCCTATTGAAACAAATCAGCCTTGAGATAGCCCAGATAAGGGGAGTGCTGCGAAAATCATTGTTGAAGGAACTCAATCTCCTCAGACACCTGGTATTCCCATTATTCCAGATAAAGGAAGCGCTATTAAAAAGATCCCTGTCAAAACCGTTCCCACTCAACCTAGGAATACCCTCTTAGATATCCCAGAAGGTTATTGGCATATATTCGATCCCATGGCTCAAAACCAACCAAATGCTCAAAACCAGCCAAATACTCAAACCTCTACATTACAATACCCTATAGTGGATTCTGCAGCAAATGCACCCATGAAAGCTATCCCTCTTCAGCATATCCCTACATTCCACGGACTCACATCAGAAGATCCGGATGCATTCCTATTCGAATTCGATGTGTTATGTCAGGGGTACGATTACACCACCGATCCCCAAAAATTGAAATTATTCCCCTCTACATTGAAAGGGGCTGCTTTAAGATGGTTTATGGGGCTAGGTGGCGGGGTTATCAACAATTGGGATCAAATGAAAGAATCCTTCTTAAAAAAATACCAGGATTATTGTAGGTCTAGAGAATTAAAAGACGAAATATTTCAAATGACAGCCAGACCAAATGAAACATTAGAGGAGTATGTGGAACGTTTTCAGTATAATTTACAGAGATCTCCTTATGCATCGCTACCTTTACCTGATAATGTGTTAAAAATGACATTAATGAGGGGCATGAAGGAACAATGGATTGAAACATTAAACATTATGGGAAAAGGGGATATTTATCAAGAGAATTTTACTGACATCCTTGACTTATGTATCAGGAGTTCGAGAGGCAGCACAAGAATAAAACCGACAGAATATGATCGGTTTGCAAGAGATAACAAAGTATCAGCAGAAGGAGTAACACGTGCAGAAATTGGAAATTTATTAGAGAATTTTAAAACTGATATTATGGGAACACTAACTACACAACTTGATATTGTGCAGGCTAAACAGAAGCAGCTGGAGGCAGAACAGAATATGGCAATCTTCTGCCCCCGATGCAGAAAAAAACACAACCACAAGGAGTGTCCATTAGATAAAGTCCAAACATGCGCCATCTGTACAAAAGATCACCTTACGGAGAGCTGCCCCTCACTTCCTGGATTGAAAGCGGTATATAAGGAAGCAGAAGAAGAACCAGAATCGGTGAATTCGATCAACCAGCGCCGCCCGTGGCAGCCGAGACAACCTGGTATGTTTCCGGACCCAACCTCTTTCTTTCAAAACCCACAGTATAATGCCCAACAATATGGTATGTGGCAAAATCAATCTCAAACCCCATTTACAAACTGGTCACCACAATCATTTCCTTCTTCAAATCCATGGCTGAATCAAACAAGCCAAACTGGTTGGCCGAATTTCCCTTATACTCCACCATATTGGCAAAATGGCCCATACCCTTCACAGTGGACTCCCTCTACTTCACAAAGTTCACCTTGGCAGACAAGCTGGCAAAGACCAATGTACCACCCAGCTGGAACTATTCCGCTCCCTCAACCTACTTTGCCAGCTCTACAACAAAATCCCCAGTCTAACTTGAGGCCGCAACTCCCAGCCCAACCCGATCCCAATCCAAACAATAGACAGGTCCAATCCATCCAAATCATAGAATCACCAGAAGCAGGACCCGACTTAAGGGAGTGCAATGATCTTCAGTTAATATCTGGACGTATAATTGAAATTGAGGGAGATTAAACAGTTCATATTGAAGATCAGTTACCCAGAGAACATCAGTCACAACAAGAGGATGTAAATAAGCAACAAACTCATAATCAAGCAACCACATCCTCTCCTCCGTTCCCAGAACGATTAGCCATACCTCGATCCATACAATACCCTGACTTTGACATTCTGGGAGAATTACAAAATCTGTACATAAAAATTCCATTCCTCCAAGCCATTCAAGACATTCCCATATACGCCAAAACTATAAAAGAATTGTGCATAAAGAAACCAAGGAGGAATATAACAAATAATCCAAGAGTCCAAGTAGTCGGTACCTTATCTGACCTATTGTCCGGAAGAGAAACACCCCTTAAATATGAAGACCCCGGGAACCCAATTATAACTGTTCAAATTTATGGTCAGACCCTGTCCAATGCCTTAGTTGATTTAGGGGCTGCAATTAATATTTTAACAACCATAACTTGCCAAAAGCTCGGCATTACATCTGTAGAACCCACCTCTACTCTGTTGGAATTGGCTGATCGATCTGTGGTTAGACCAGAGGGTACTCTACATGATGTCATGGTCTCTGTAGAATCCTGGGAGTATCCAACCGATTTCCTGATAATTAATCCAAAAACCCGACTTGATGGACATCCGCTAATTTTAGGTAGGCCTTGGCTTGCCACTGCCGATGCCTACATTGGCTGTCGGCAAGGAAATATGACCATAACCAGAGGACCGAATAGCAAAAATTTAGTTCTATATCCTCCAGCGCAGCCAAGTGTCACAATGATTAAAACTAATAAACACCCTGTATCATACCTTACCGATAACATCAGATCTCCATTGACTATACAAGAGGCACTCGATTTCAAAGATCAAACAGAAGACGATGCCATTAATAATTTCATTACTCAAACTGAACCTCGCACACAGTGTCACATGATAGAAGCAGCATTTGATAATGAATTGGAAGAAGATCCCCTGAAAGATATTCATGACCAAACAATACCTGTTACTTCTGTTGCAAATAGTAAAAATGTGGAAATTGCACCGGGGAAAACTTTAAACATCAATGCTAATCTCACACCTGAACAAGAAACAAAGCTCATCCATCTGTTAACAAAATATCAAGAAGCATTTGCATGGGACTACCCTGATATGAAAGGAATCGATCCCCAGTTATGTACACACCACATTTATATAGAAAAAGATGCCAGACCTGTGCGTCAGCCGCAAAGGAGACTTAATCCCCATCTAAAAGATGTCGTAAAAACTGAACTTCAGAAGATTTTAGATGTGAATTTTATCTACCCTATTTCTGATAGTAAATGGGTCTCTCCACTTGTGGTGGTACCAAAAAATAATGGGAAATGGAGAATTTGTGTGGATTATAGGGAACTTAACAAGGCAACACAAAAAGATCATTTTCCTCTTCCTTTCATAGATCAAGTATTGGATACTTTAGCAGGGAAGAAGTTCTTTTCTTTCCTGGATGGCTTTAGTGGATACAATCAGATTCAGATTGCCCCTGAAGACCAGGATAAAACTACCTTTACTTGTCCCTGGGGAACATTTGCCTATCGAGTTTTACCTTTTGGCTTATGTAATGCTCCCGCCACATTTCAGAGGGCTATCCTTAGTATTTTTGCAGATTTAATCAATGATGGACTTGAAGTTTACATGGATGACTTTACACCATATGGAGATGATTTTGATCCAGCTCTAGACACCCTAGAGAAAGTCTTACAACGCTGCATTGTCACCAGGCTTTGCTTAAGCAACGAAAAATGCTTTTTGATGATGATTGAAGGACTTATCCTAGGACACTATGTCTCAGCAGCCGGCATTCAGGTAGACCCGGCCAAAATCCAAATACTTTTGCTTATTCCCACTCCTACTACTCAAACAGAGGTACGCAGTTTTCTTGGATTTTCAGGTTATTATAGACGATTCATAGAGCATTATTCGCACATTGCTGCTCCGTTATATGCACTAACTGGTAATGTTGATTTTCTTTGGACAGACAAATGTGACCGTGCTTTCGAGGATCTAAAGAAGCTGGTATCCACAGCCCCAGTCCTTCGAGAACCAAACTGGGACCTACCATTCCAGATATCATCTGATGCCTCAGATACAGCCATTGGTGCAGTCCTTGGGCAGGAAGAGGATAAAAAACCATATGCCATCTATTACATTAGCAAGAATTTATCCCCTGCTGAATTGAATTACACTGTTACTGAAAAAGAATTCCTAGCCGTAATACATGCTGTTAATAAATTTAGACATTATATTACAGGCTATCCTGTTATCTTGTATACAGACCATTCTGCTATAAAATATTTATCAAATAAACCTGTCACAAATGCCAGAGTAACTCGATGGTTAATCTTATTGCAGGAATTCGACATCACAATCAAGGACCGGCCTGGCAAAGAAAACCCTGTAGCCGATTTTCTTTCGAGAATACCAAAATCAAGCGATGCAGCAACAGTTGAAGATCAATTTCCGGATGAGCACCTGTTTGCTGTTGCCATTAAAACATCCTGGTATGCTGATGTTGCCAACTACCTTGCAGTAGGTAAATTACCAAAACATTTAACTCCTAATGAGCGCAAGCAGATCATTCAGAAAAGTTCTCGCTTTTCGTGGATTGGAGGCTATTTATTTCACACAGGAGCAGACATGCATATCAGGCGATGTGTTAGAGAGGATGAAATCTTTGACATCCTAAAAGCCTGTCACGATGGACCGTGTGGGGGGCACTTCGCTGAGCGTAGGACTGGACATAAAGTATTACAGACAGGATATTACTGGCCTATGATCTTCAAAGATGCAAAGAAGTTTGTCCAAGCCTGTGACAGCTGCCAGCGAGCAGGACGACCTGGTCAAGCTGATGAGATGCCTCTGAAACCACAGTTAGTCATCGAACCATTCGAGCGGTGGGCTCTTGATTTCGTCGGACCCATCAACCCTTCATCAAATCAGAAAACATATATTTTGGTGGCAACAGAATATGTCACCAAATGGGTTGAGGCAGAAGCATTGCCAAGAGCCACAAAGGACTCTGTCATACAGTTCCTGTTCCTTCTATTTGTTCGTTATGGCCTTCCCAGAGAAATAATTACAGATGGAGGACTACAATTTGTTGGGCATAAATTAGCTGCAACACTTAACAATTATCATGTCCAGCATAAGATCACTACTCCATATCACCCACAGGCGAATGGGCAGGTAGAAAGTAGCAATAAGATAATAGAATCAATCCTAACAAAAACTATTGCATCACATAGGCGTGACTGGGCTACCCGATTACCTGAAGCACTCTGGGCCTATCGAACCACATGGAGGAGCACCACTGGTTACTCACCTTATCAACTAGTGTTTGGAAAACAACCTATTTTTCCCATAGAATTCGAAATCCAAACACTGCGAACAGCACAGGAAGTTGGCCTAGATCTAAGCGAGGCACAACTCAATCGACTACAGCAGATCAATGAATTAGACGAAATTCGGCTCTCTGCACTACAAAATACAACATTGATTCAACAGCAGCGAGCCAAATGGCATGATGCGCTCATCAAGAACGAAGTCTTCCACGAGGGAGACTGGGCTTTGTTATACGATTCTCGGTTTCAGGACTTCCCTGGAAAACTTCAGACTCGATGGTTGGGACCATACGAAATCCATAAGGTACATGACAACGGAACCCTTACTCTAATCACCATTGACGGTTCTGGATATGCATTCAAAGTAAATGGCCACCGAGTCCGTCTCTATCGTAAACCACTTACTCGGGAATCCTTCTGCCAGCAGCTACGCTGAGATACTGATCTGGAGATCTTAGGAGAGGAAGAGAAATCTTCCTCACCTGTAATTCATTAAGGGTCTATTTCTTTTTGCAATCTGTACATAAGTTCTTGTTTTTGAGTGATTCTTGTACATAAGTTTGAATTGAACATTTTCTTGTCATTTTTGCTGTTCCTTTTTCTTCCACATAGTTTGATTTCTGCTCTTCTAATAGCATATGCGTGTTTTTTTATGATGTTGGTTTTGCTTGTTTTGTTGTTCCTTTTCTAAAGGAACAGCATTCGGATCTCTGCTGTTCCTTTTTCAAAGGAACGATATTGTTACATTTCTCGCTGTTCCTTTTGGTTACCACTGTTCCTTTTCCTTCAAAGAAACAGCGTTCTTTTATTGCTGTTGTGCCTTTTTCAACGTTGAGTGTTTTATAGTATTATTGCCGTTCCTTTTCCCAAAGGAACGTCATTTGCATTTTTTTTCTCTTTTTCTATTTTCCATCGTTGTTTCTTTTCCAACGGAACACCATTAGCATACTTTTGCTCTCTGTTGCTGATCTAAATTGAGGATGCTTTTTGCCCGTCTTCTTTCTAGTCTTCAAGCTTCAGCTATGTATTTGTGCGATGAAATATAAGAACACAACATACCGAAATTTGCAAACCATAAATCTCTATATCTATAAGGCTCTGCATTAATAAGAGGACAAATGGAAGGACATACTTATTTCTTACCTTTTGTTGACATGGTTTTACTAATTTTGCCCTGATTGGTTATCTTTATCATGCTGATTCCCTTAAATTTTCTTTTTCGATTAGTACTTGGGAATAAGAGCAAAGAGATTATACCTTCCTATTGAGATGATAAGACTTCTTCCACCATTCCTACTCTTAAGGAGTGTTGAACCACCCTTTGTGTATAAATAAGGCAAAGTATTCTATAAAAAATAAGAAAACATATGTGAACATGATATGTCAAATGTCAAATGCATGATAGGGGGTCTCATTGAGAGCCAGCCTACCATGATCATGAGGATGAAAGTGAAGTGGCATTCCCATTATGGCCACCATACCAGGGATATGGTCCAAAAGGTATATCAAGTAAATGAACCTTGGAACAGGAGGTCTCATCACGAGCCGGCCTGCCCACGTTTCGCTCCTTCCTCGTGAATGGCATTATGGTTAACTGGTCACCAAGCCAGCATAATGGTCTACATTTTGACATAACAACATTCCTAAGTATACACAAAGGATCATGGTTCCGAGGGTGAAAAACAACTTTGCCAAGGTTATGGACACCTGTTGGCAGCAGAGTAATGTTAATGGTATTGAAGTCACCTTGTTTACACCAATGGGTAAGATATTAATACTCTTTTGTTTCTTATATCCTAGGCATTAATCATATGTTATTTCCCGATTTATACACCGCATGAATATTTATCATTACCAATCATGGCAACGGAAGTGACCATGATCGCTTAAGATTTGGCAAGTACGATACATGCCCTGGCCATCAGCCTCCTATCATAACACAGCAGCCTCTTATATCACATGCGATCAATTCTCCGCCTCGATTTCGGTAATTTGTTGTCCTTTTCCACATAGCATAATTTCATATGCTGTTCCTTTCTGACTTGATTGCAGACTGGGTGCCGCTCCTTTATTTTCCGGCTGGGACAGCCTATCACACTACGGGGGGGGGGGGGAGGTTAACCTCATCATTCCCTGTATTACGTGTCAATTCACCATTCGGGAAAACTAGTTCACGACGGTTTGGCATGGTTTCACGGCATGGCATATTTTTATTTTCACACAAGTTGTTTTTTTTGCACTGTTGCATACTCTGTGTTTTCTTTCTCGAAACCTTGCGATTACCACCCTCTCTGTGTTTCAAACCGAAAATTTTGTTGTTGTTCCATTTAGAATTCACAGTGAAATCATGGGAGGAAGGGCAATTCGAAGTGAGCCTCAACAGCTGACGATCTCCGCTGCTGCCCGGGAGATCCTGGAAAGGGCGGGATGGTTGAATTATTTCAATCGCCTACAGGAAGCTAATGAAACCGTAGCAATGGAATTTTTGCAGAATTTACAAGATGACCATTCCACAGTAAGAGGGAAACAGATAGCGGTCACTGATGCCATAATTGCAGAAGTTTCAGGACTACCAGCCACCGGACCGGTATGGACATTAAAAAAGGAACGATTACAGAAGGTCATCGACATCTTCCAGGACGAAGGCCAGAATTTGACAATCAAGGGGAAGGGAGTTCTGCCAGCAACCCTAGGATAACCCTGGACGGAGCTAGCAAGAACAGTCCAGAGCTACATTACCTACGAAGGAAGAAAAGACGTGGTAAGACCACGACATCTTAAACTTTTAGCTGTTCTAAAACAGAAATGCTCTGTGAATTTACCGGCACTCCTAAACTCGTTACTGCATGATGCTGCACAAAGTATGAAAAAGGCACAGCACGTAGAGGCAATTGTTAGTCACCATGGGTTGATTCGACTTATTGTTAGTTATGGTCTTACCCAGCAGCAGAGCAGCTGGGAAGAGCTCATTGCAATGATTGAAGGGGGATTGGCAGAGCCATCCCCGAAACGTAGACATTCTATAAGCCCACCAGAACAACCGGCAAAACGCAGAGAAAATGTTGCTGGTACATCACAACAACCAGAGACACACCAAGAATCGGCAAAGCGCAAGCATGCCGTTGATCCACCCGAGCAACCGGAGGAACCCAGAAAGTCAGCTCGGTTAGCTCGGATGAGAGGAAGCATAGATAAGCCCAGAAAATCAGCCCGGTTGGCTCGGATACGAGGAAGACTGGAGAAGCTCCAGGAAAGCGCCAGCCAATCGGTGGTAATTGAGGACGAACAATCCGAAGAAGGGGTAGAGGCTGAACAGGAGGAGGAAATAGAACAGCAGGAAGATAGCCCATTACAAGACCTACTGGGAGAAGATGACTTGGCCGCCATCCTAGCCAATATGAGTAAGTATGGTCAACCTTCTAGTTCAGAGGACCCTCACGACAAACCCCAAGAAGAAAACATTCCTGTTCATGATGAGGAGGAGGAAAATACTGAACGGGAACACTCTGTTCCCAGGTCACAAGAGGAAATTCTAGAGGAAGTAGGAGCAGAAACAGCATTTGCTCAGGAAGAAACAGAACCAGTCGAGGTGCATACCCCAGAACAGCCGGAGCAGAGCAGTGAGAAAGAACCCCAAGAGGAAGATTTAGCAACTGGCCATGATCCAGTCCACCATCGACAGACTGCTGTTCCTTCAAATGAAACGATGGAAATTAAGAAGTTGCGGAAGGAACGGACTAAATTGTTAAATACGATAACCCAACTCAGACAACAAATTAGGATTCTGAAAAAGAACCAGAAGGTAAAGAGGAAAAAGAGGGCCAACAAATGGCCTGCTGTCCAAAACCCTGAGGATCCAGCTGCCGTTCCACATGATGCTGAGGATCGGGAACAAACGGATGTTCGTGTTAAAACAGAAAAGGATGATAAGCAAATTCAGACAGAGGCACCACCCTCAGGGGTAATAAGGGTTCTGAACTCCAAACAGCATAACAAGAAAGTTCAGGTAAAACTCCCGGCCTCCACTGATGTATGGAAAAGAGATCCGAAGACAAAATTCTTGCACAAGATGATGAAACAAGCACAGCAAGAAGCGGAGCAACTTAAAGAGCAAACAGTTACCCTAGAAAAATATGAAGAGTTGCAGCAGCAACTAAGGGACGTCAGTCAATCTAAAAGACAGGCTTTTGAAGGGTGAATGAAGGAACAAGAGGAAGTCACACAGGTAACTTGTAGACTAGATACTGCTATCAAACAGATGAATGAATTGTGTTCTTTATATAATAATGTTTTAGCATGTAGGGCCCCTGCTAAAAACTATGCTCTGTTTCTATTAGAACGGTATTTACAATTACAAATAAAAGCTGTTAAGGCAGGCACCCCTATACAAATCAACAATGTCAATGATTTTATAGACTGCTGTAAACATTATGGAGTGAAAGTCCAGAGATTGTTGTGTGAACTTTATTTGCACGACCTTGTGCTAAGTCAGGAGACTGAATTGAACCCTGGCCCCTCCATTGGCGATATCTAATTCCAAGCATTCATTTCATTCGGGGTTAATCAGATTAAGTGGCTCAAAGCCTATGATACTTTCCAGAGTCAGGAAAATGGCCTAGATTTACGAGTTAGGGCTGAGCCTAGGAACCCAGTACAGTTATGGAAAGCTCATATAAACCACATAAGGATTCCGGGTGTCATTGAAACATTAGGACCCATGCATGAGGCACTCATTCGGGAGAGTTTAGAGTATTTCCTTTCTATCAAAGACTTGGCCATTAATGCAGCCAAATTTCGATATCGAATCTCTGATCCAAACATCCAGCTCAGAGAACCATTTAAGTATGAGAACTTTGAGTTAGCCGCTGACCGTTTGAATCTCTATGGCCAGAGCATTCTGAAAGCAGGGTCATCTTGGTTAGGATATAGATTTCGCGCTCCAATTATTTGGCACCCTGCACCCGGATACCAGGCCCTGTATGATATGCCTGAGGGGCAAGCAGGTCAGTTCTTTGACTATTTAATCACTCAACATGGTTGTAGGCCTCCGCATGAGACTCCTTCTCCAACATATTCTCTCACTGCATTGCATGTCAACTACAATGTTTTCATGAGGACATGAAACAAGGTAAGCAGGGGGGTGTGTGGAGTACTAAAAAGGTATGCTTTTGATCATTATTTCGGTGGCTTTTTAATAGAATTTGTGAACCTTTTTGTGTCATGAATTTGGAAAGTAATAAGGAACTATAACTATACATGTGAGGAGACAGTATAGTCACTGTGCAATGTGGTTATGTTCTCCAGAAAAAGGAAAAAGATGAGTTTATGCCTCGAAGGGGTCAAAGTGGAATAAGTTGCTGTCTCTGTGGAGAAAAGTTTAAACGCAAACAAGAAAGCAGGATCAAAGCAAATCGTGGGAAAGAGGGGGGACTCGGCTAGAAACAAAGAAAAGACAGGATGAAGAGTTAACAGTTTGGCGAATCCCTCAGGATCGAAGATCCTGAGGGATCACTGCTTTATTTATCTTGTTGCTTGGACATCTCCGCCGTCGTCTTTATAAAAAGAGACAGCACTGTTAGTTTAAGATATGGAGAGATAGGATACGTTTTTATGTAATCTTCGCAAAGACATCGACTTTGATTATTAAGATTTAGATTTGAGGAGTAGTTCGATGTATTTTTGATACGTGCATTAATAAACTCGGTGATTATTCCATCTTGTGCCTTAGCAAAAACGTTATCCTTGGAGGAGAAGGGCCAGGCAGAGAGGACTGACAGGGTACCATTACGACTTTACTTCTCTGTGGTTTGTTTATCATTGTTATTTGGTAATTTGATATGCTTTACAAGTTCATATTATATGCTTTGTTCAAGTTTGAATCATTGAGGTTTCTACAGATAGAATTGTATGTTGACTCTGCATCAAGTTATTTATCCTTTTAAGAGTTAATCGCATATTCTTACTGTTATGTTACAGAGCTGTTATACTAAACGTTCGTGTGGTGTGTGTTCCTAATTTATCAGTACTGTTCTATAATTCATTAGTTGTTATTGCTGTTCCATTAGTGTGATCTGTGTGAATCGCCTTTAGAGTGAAAGAATGTTATTTGATTGCAAAGAGTGTATAGATTGAGTTTGGTTATAACCCGCGGGACTTAGTTATTCAATTGCTGTTCCATTTTAGAGTTGTTGTTCCATTCCAGAATTTCTGTTTAATCCTTTATTTACTTTGCTATTCCATTTACTTGCATTTGATGTTTTGGTGTGAGAGATGATCTAAGGCTGTAGTGAGCATTGGCAGTCACTGTCTAGCTCCCAGGCTCGTGATCTATGCTCTAGTTCCTTTTCCATCAGTTTCCAAAGGGATGGGTTATCATTGCCGAACCCTTGACTGATAAGTTATTGAGTTTTCTGAGTGTGTGATTTATTTCTTTAGAGTGATTTAATTTCAGTTAAGCATCCGTTTACTCTTGTATTTCTTAAGCACTGTACTACTAGCATTACTCTGACAATTGAGCCTCGGATTGAGTCACTCTTTGTAATGACAAAACGCTCTCGGGTTGACATATTAATGTGAGGTAATTAGAGGTGAAAGAGACCCTTTTTATAGCTCCACAGCAGTATATTTCACAGATAAATCCAAACTCAAGCCATCAGGGCTTGGCACAGTCAAGCTTACGTTGCCTGGTCTTCCAGATCATATTCTACAAGAGGTTCTATACCTCCTTGAGTTGAGGAGAAACTTGCTGTCCCTAGTCCAAATCCGCCAGCAAGGACACTCCATTCACTTGTTTGATGGAAAGGCAGAGGTCAGAAAAGCATCAGATTACTCACTTGTCATGGAGGGAATAGAATAAGGGAGACTCTTGAAGCTGAAAGGTTCATCTGCTCATGCTCAAAACTTTGCATTCAGTTCACATCATGATGAAGGTACATTCCCATCAAGTCTTTTATGGAATGCTAGATTTGGACACTTAAACTATGAAAGCCTTCGTTTGTTGAAGAAAAATGGTGTTAATGGACTGCCTACAATTCCTAGGAAACCTAAGGAATGTGATGCTTGTATTCTAGGAAAGCATAGCAAACAACCATTTCATGATTCACACTCCAGAGCACATAGAAAACTTGAGCTTCTTCATTCAGATTTATGTGGCCCTATGCCTATTTCTTCTGCAAATGGAAATAAATACATGATGACATTTATTGATGACTACACCAGAATGTGTTGGATTTACTTATTGAAGAACAAGTCTGATGCTTTTCAAACATTCAAGAATTTTCATGCATGGATTGAAAATGATGCACAAACTCATGTTGGCTCTCTACGTACTGATAATGGAAAAGAATACACTTCAAATGAATTTGAAAATTATCTTCGTCAACATGGGATCAAACATCAAACAACTGTGCCATATAATCCCCAATAGAATGGTGTAGTTGAAAGAATGAACAGAACTATTTTAAATATGGTTCGATCCATGTTATTTTTCAAGAACGTAAAATTGATGTTTTTGGGCCAATGCAGTTCTATGTGTTGTTTACATAAAGAATAGGTTTCCTTCAAGTTCAATTAGAAACAAAACTCCTTTTGAAATGTGGCATGGCCACATTCCTTCGGTAAAGAATTTCAGGGTCTTTGGGTCCACCTGTTATGCCTTGATACCCAAGGGTCAAAGGAACAAACTTGGTGCTAGAAGTCAAAAATGTATCTTCTTGGGGTACTCAAATACCTCCAAAGGATATCGTCTTTATGATGAAGCAAACAAAAATTTTGTAATAGCAAGAGATGTCATATTCCTTGAGTCTTCCAAGAGTGACAAGGTTGTTGAGCGGCAACTTGATCGCCTGGATAGATTCACACATGCAAAGTATTTCCAAGAATTTGATAATCAGATTCCACATCTTGAAGGGGGGATTCCGATATTGAATCAAACTGTGGAATCATGTCTTGAAGCACTCTCTCCCCCACATGAAGAAACAACCACGGATGACACATTGAATGATGTGATTGACAGAATTGGGAGATTGAATCTTGAATCAATCCCAACTCAGTCAAATGAGCAGCTTGGGCCATCTCAGAAAGGTCCTCCCAAATGGCTGACAAAGACACTGGAGAATGTTCATCCCGATGAGGTTGGAAAAACAGGAACAAGAAGTTCCACTAAACAAATCGAAGGTGATGTAGATAATTTTGATTCTCCTGTTGATATGGATATTGCTTATAACTGTGAATTGAGTTTGTCTACAGATCATGAACCAACTTTCTTCAAAGAAGCCTCTTCTCATGATGAATGGAAAGAAGCGATGCAAAAGGAGTATGATGCCTTGATAAAGAATGGCACTTGGAAGCTGGTTGATCCACCTTTGGGAACAAAACCAATTGGCTGTAAGTGGGTCTACAAGAACAAGTATAAAGAAGATGGCTCACTTGACAAGCACAAGGCCAGGCTTGTGGAAAAAGGTTTTGCACAAAAAGAAGGAATCGATTATGAAGAAACTTTTCCCCCACAGCAAAATGGACCAACATCCGGACTATCTTTTCCCTAGCAGCTCAGAATGGATGGAAATTCCGTCAGATGGATGTAAAAACCGCCTTTTTGAATGGAGATCTAAAGGAGAAATTTTTTATGTCCCAGCCAGAAGGATTTGTTGTAAAGGACCAAGACCACAAATTTTGCAAGCTTATAAAATCCTTGTATGGCCTCAAGCAAGCACCACAAGCCTGGTATGAGAAATTAACCGAGCATCTTCTGAAACTTGACTTCAAACATTTTGGTCTTGATGATGCAACTATTTTTGTTAAGAAAGTTGGAAAAACAGTTGTATATCTTGTGGTGTATGTAGATGATCTTTTGATAACAGGGAACAATGAGAGCTATATTGTATCCATGAAGAAAGAATTGAAGAAAGGTTTTGAAATGACTGATTTGGGTCATGTTCATTACTATCTGGGTATTGAAGAAATTCAACATCCTAAATTTATATTTCTTTCTCAAAAGAAGTACATTAGAGATCTTTTGAACAAGTTTAACATGGATGAATGCAATCCCTTAACCACTCCAATGGAACAAAACTTGAAGCTCACATCTATTGAAGGGAAGGAATTCGAGGATGCAACTAAGTATAGATAGCTTATAGGAAGTCTTATCTACCTGACCACCACTAGACCTAACATTTCATTTGCTGTTGGAATCCTGTCAAGGTTTATGCAAAAACCTTGTGAAGGACATTGGTCTGCTGCAAAAAGAGTGTTAAGGTACTTGAAGGGGACTGAAGACTTTGGAATCAAATATACACAGGTAGGCGACTTTCCAAACACTTGCCAATACCTCATATTGTTTGGTACATTTGGTCGATATTTCACTTCCACTGTATACTATCGACTAGGGTGTGTTGGCTCGAAGGGTTCTGACCCAGGTTCAGAGGTTAAGGTTTTCCAATAAACCCCTATAATACTGGTCCTTTCGACAATGACCTACTTGCGCTAGCCAAAGTCTCACCCGAACTAGTATGGGAGGTTGCTGGAACCAGGTTTCCGCAAACTGAGAGAGAGTAGGTAAGTCAAGAAGATCCATGATCGCAACCTATCAGGTTCGCACTAGTCAGATCTACTTGCAGGGTAGTTAACAATATACTCGCAATACACAGAGCTATTATCATGCATAGATCTAGTTAATAAGCCCGCATCCACGTGCGTATCAACAGTTATCAACACATATTACCATAACACATCGTCGACAGATTACAGTTATACCATAACAGAGATAGATTCACAGCATAAAAATATAACCAATAGTATTCAGAACAGATCCAATAATTCGCATCAACAAAAATACATTAGATCAAATAACACAAAAGTACTTCAACCATATCCACATATATTATCATTCAAAACCTAATACAATCGACATAGCTTGCACACACAACCATCAGGGTCCGCACACAACAGGACTGAGGATCTACGTGCACACAGCCAGCAGGAGTCCTTACCCTAATGACTCAACAACAGATCTAACAATTCACACTTAGCATCAGACTTAATTCTTTCCTACCTTAAGACTCAATATGTTCATCTATTTATATTGACTTAGCCTACACTTCCAATGGTCTGCAAACTATGGTTTGCGGACTCTTGGTCTACCCTTGACCCATTACAATGCATTTAGGGCTTTGACCCACCCCAAACCCATGTGTTAGACTAATTAAGACAAAAAATATACAAAATTGTACAAAATTCACAGCTTTTTAGGGGACCTTGTTCCAACATTCCCCCAACACAATCTTGTGACTCGTCCCGAGTCACTGGGATGGTGGGGTCTCCACCTACACCTGTAGTAGTTTGATCACCTCAACTAGTGGGGGTAGCACTCCTTCACTGTGAGCAACATGATTCTAAGCAATATCCACTAACTTTTGTGAGGTTGTTCCTTCTGTTGTAGCTGTGATGCTTTCTAGAGTCTGGTTATATTGTTTAACAGTGACATCAATATCCTTGGTGAGCTTGAGGGCTTCATCAGCCCATGGCTTAAGACGGTCGCTGAGAGTCTTCTTCTTCTGGCAGAGTTCATCGATTTCATCCTGAAGGGCATGGCTAGTTCGTAGTCATGCTGATCGCTGAGCAGGAACCAGAGTAGGCATCGTGGCTTCTATCTACTCGAACGATTCCTCCTTTTGTCGCAGCTCCTGGTTTATTTCACACAGGATTGGGTTGCGCTGTACCTTGGTCGATAACTGCATGGTTGTATCTAGCAATTGGGCACCCTGAGCAATTTTTCCTGTAATCACATTCGTAGCTGCGGTAACCAGGGCAGCTCGCTGGGCCCGTACCTCCGGTGGTGTCTGGGGCTGTAACTTGGTCTGCAAGTCTGCGATCTGTTATTCCATCTATGTTTTGACTACCTGAATCTCCGTCCTGGAGGCCTTTAATGCTGTGACCAACCCCTCAATATTAGCCTAGGGGGTGGCATTGGCTGGGATTTCTTTTGTAACATCTGCGCAGAGTCTACTAATTAAGTGTTTTGGCTTCGTTTGCTGTGCAGTGGCGAGGGTATAGGCAACCTGTACCTAGGATACTTCAGCGTTATTTTCCTCGATTGTCTGCTCAGCTATACTGAGCTGCTAGTGTACTTGATGCTGACCGCCCACTCCTGTCAACGGTAACTTTTTTCTTTTTCCCCAATTTTACTGTACCAACAACTAGTTTTTGCACCTCCTGTGTGCCCACCATAGCCCTGTGCTCCCAGTGGACCTCTTGCGCTCCCAATGCACCTCTGTGCTTCCAGCGCACCTTTTGCGCTTTGAAAATTCTCCTGCACCTCCTGCGCATCCCTCTGGGCATCGAATTTGGTGGCCACGCCTTGCGCATATCATGGTACCTTCCATCCTTACCTTCCTTGGTGGGCGTATCCCATTTTATACAGCTACTCTGACCATATAGTCATTTGATCCGATACAGTTTGAGCTGGCTGCCATTGAAATAGCCGAGTAGCATATTGCTGCGCAGGGTGGCTAATTGAACAGCTCCGCCATCCGTGATTTATTTAAAAGCATAGGACCCTAGCCAGTGCTGTTGGAACTTCCCCGGGTGTTTCGTAAACTGGATATCATACAGTAGCACTAGTTCTCTCTCCGCAAATGTCTTTTGTCGAATATGTCGATCATGCCATGCCTTATCCCGAGCCTTTTGATCCTGTTGATGGAAATTAGCAATGAAGTGATCTTCCTGCAAATCCACAAGCTGTGCTAACCTCTCCTCCATGATATCAGGCTCTGCCATATTCGTAAAGGCTACGATGCATAGGCTAGGAACAATGTATTCCATGGGCATAATTTCCTCCTTGCCATAAACCATCTGAAACGATGTTTTCCCTGTCAACTACTTACAGGTGGTTCGGTAGGCCCAAAGAACAAACATGATGTGCACGTCCCAGTCACTATGATCGGTGTTACAAACCTTGGCCAGTGCATGCTCCAAGACTTTATTAAAAGCTTCAACCACTTTGTTTTCCTGGGGATGATATGGAGTGATTTTCGCATGATGGATCCAAAATTCTTCCGTCAAGGCTTTTATTGTTTCATTGACAAATTGCATACCCCTATCGCTCATTAAGATTTTCGGACATCCAAATCTGGTCAGAATCTTCTCAAAGATGAAGTGCGTAGCGGTATCTGCAGTGCAATCCTTCACTGCTTGTGCTTTGACCCACCTAGTCACATAATCAGTAGCAGTTATAATGTAACACACACTTGTCTTCTTTCCGGGCGGGTTGATATGTCCTACAAAATCGATGGCCCATTTGTCAAATGCTTGTAGGGCCATCAGTGGTTGAAGGGACATTTGATCCCTGCGGGACGACCTTCCAGTTTTTTGGCATGTATTGCAGGCCTTACAATAGTCATGAGAGTCTTTATGTAGGGTAGGCCACCATAAGCCAGCTCTCAAGATCTTTTGCGCCTTTTCTTTCCCTACGTAGTGACCTCCTGCTACCTCATTGTGGGCTTCTGCCAAGATAGCATGTTGTTCATGCTCCAAAACGTACCTTTGCAGTACTTCATCAACCCCCATCTTATATAGATGACCCGTGATGATGGTAAAATCTGCAGCAGGGTTACCAGCTCTTTCTTCTGTTGTTCTGAATATTCAGCCTGTGCTATGCCTATAGTCAGGAACTGGATGATGTCGGTGAAGTGCACATCAATGACCTTAATAGCAAATAGATGCGCATCAGGAAATACTTCTTCTAGGTTGGTCGGTTCCTCACCATTCTCAATTAGGGACAATTGATCTGGCCCAGCATTCAACTTCCCCGGCTTGACAATGATCTCAAAGTCGTACTCCTGGAACAACAGTAGCCATCGACATATTCCCCCCCCCCCCCCCCCAACATAGGTTTATTCACTAGGTACTTTAAAGCCAAATGATTGGTAAACATCTTGAAGTGTCCTTTTAACAGATAGTGTCGATACTTCTATAATAAATAGACCATAGCCAAGCCCTCTCGTTCCGTGGTAGAGTAGTTGCACTCTGCACCAGAGAGTTTCCTACTAGCAAATGCAACCGGATGATCAATGTCTCTGTCTCCAGGTTGCATAAGAACCTCTCCTAAGGCGATTCTTGATGCATCGACGTGGACATGGAACACCTTCGCCAAATCTGGAAAAATGAGGATAGGTGCAGAGACCATCTTTTCCTTGAGTAGCTCGAAGCTCTTCTGACACTCATCATCCCAAAAAAATGAAACATCCTTCTTAAGCATTTTTTCCATAGGCGCTGTGAGCAACGCGTACCCCTGAATGAACTTTCTGTAGTAGCCTGTGTATCCAAGGATCGAACGTAGCGACTTCTCAGTTGTAGGTACTGCCAAGTTTATGATCACTGCAACTTTCGCAGGGTCAACCATCAACCCCTGTCGGCACACTATATGTCCAAGCAAGATTCCGAAGGGTATGCAGAAGATACACTTGTTGATATTCAGGGAAATATGGTGCTTTCTACAGGCATCCAACATCATGCGCAGGTTCGAAACATGCTTCTTTACTAAGACGATGACAGTCCAATCATCAAAGTAAACTTCCAGAAATTTTTGGATGAACTCTTTGAATACTGCGACTATACTCGCGAAAAGATAGCAGGGGAATTCTTAAGTTCAAACGGCATGATCGTATACTGAAATGATCCCCATTCGGTAGAAAATGTAGTTTTGCTATGATCTTCAGGTGCAATTATGATCTGATGGTATCCTGAGAACCCATCAGTGATTGAGTATGCTTCCTGCCCTCCTACGCTATCAAGGATTTCATCTAAGAACGGTGTGGGAAAGGGATCATGCACGCAAGAATCATTCAATATGCACAAGTCCACATAGATTCGTATCTCTCCCTTCATCTTTTTCTCCTAAACCACCATCAGGCTTACCCAGTTTGATTGTTCGACCGGTTCGATGATACCTATGGCGAGAATTTTATCGATTTCTTCCTTAACCTTTTGATTATACTTAGGATTCAACCAATAAGGCCGCTGCTTCATAGGGTGCGCATTTGGTTTTAGCATGATGTGCATGACCCCTAGGTCCCCTGTGATCCGTTTAAGCTCCGAAAACTCTGTCGGGAATAAGTCTTGATATTTTGTGAGTAGTTCAACAACTTTGCCTACTGTATCATCATCCCAATAATCGCCAATTTTAGCCAACTTAGGCTGCTCTTCTGTGCCAATGTTGACTTCTCATAGCTTCAGGGCTTCTTAACGTCCATTGTTTGTAGTGGAGGTCCCGCAACTGCACGCTCTCCCTCCGAATCTGGGATAGAGACGTTGCATGGATCCTCATCGCACTCTTCTATTTTTATATTGTGGCAGTTGGAAATATCCTGCATCTGCGTTTCCCATGTCGGTACCATAAGTGTTGCGTAGGGGCGTGATTCATAAAATATGAAGTGTTGCGTAGGGGTGTGATTCTATATCCTGCAGAGCTTCGTCAAGTGCCTCCGTTCCCCATGTTAGCCCAAATTTCCCTACAAATTCATCCTTTAATGTTTCCCAGTGGCAGGTGCACTGATGTAGCTCCGAATCTAAGTACCATGTAGTGGGAATTGGTCCCAAGGCATGAATAAATAAGTGAACCCATTCTTCTGTAGTCCAGTCACACCATTTTTCTATCCAAGTGAACAGATGCTCATGTGGGTCTCTGGGGCCAAGGAATGTTTTTATGCGCAAGTGGGTCAGAGGTTATAATTGCATGATCATCATATCCTAACACTCTTCCCAATCCTGGAACGCCCCCTTATGCGTATCCCACCACCTCGCAGGTGTTGCACGCATGGCTAGATTAAGGGCCCATAGCCTTCGCTCTCGTGGAACCTTAGCCTCAAATGTTCGTAAAAAATTCGTAATGCTATGAAAACCATCAAAGTAGGGCAGTTCTCTTACCTCTGAGGAGATGCATCGGAATTCCTTTGTGATCCTAAGACATCGTAGTGTAGATACATCATGCAACCGGTTCTGCCAGTTTTCTATTTCCCCGTCGGAGTTAGAGAAACACTCGCTATCCTTTTCCCAGTAGAGTATACCATCAGTTGTGGGATTGATCCAATCTTCGTCCAAATTAGTTAACTTATAAATATGATCCACATCTTCTTCTTCATGCACCCGCTCTGTATACCATTCTCCTTCTGCAGGGTCTAATGGTACTATCACCCATGTACCTTCTTTTTCAAATACCATGCTTCTTTTCTTCAAATTGATGATACCTCCCATATCTATGGCCCAGTCCAATCCTAGGAGTGTAGGATAGGGGTCCACATCTTATACAACCTGAATGACCTCAAAGTCAGCCCGAACCTTAACTCCTGCGATATCTACCACGATATTTGATAGTCTTCCCAGCTGTATGATCTTCTTCTGATTGGCCATGTGCAGCTAGATAGTGGACCATTCCAACTTTGGTTCTCCCATTCGCTACCAAGTTTGCTTAGGTAGTACATTCGCATCTAAGCCTAGGTCCAGAATAACCTGATCCATCTCGTAATCACCAATTTGGGAGGTTAACCGCATTTCCCTACCAGTGCGCTTCTTATGCTTGTACAATTTGTGCACATCCTTAACTTCCATGGGCGGGGTTGTTCTTTCTGCGCAACTGTCTATCAAAGCTTGGAGGTTTTCTACAGCCCTTTGGTTGCGCATCAGCTTCATACTTTCCTGTGGAAATGGTTTGACCTCATCATCTGCTTTGAGGTTCACGGGGGCTTGAGGAGTAGATGCCTTAGGCTCAACAAAGTCTTGGTGAGCTGCGACAAAGGTTTCCTTTTCCTTTTGTAAGTCTAAACCTTCTTGTTTGATGGCTTCTTTTCAGTTAAGAGGCTCCGCCTCAGCTTTCTCTGTAGCTCCCCCGATGGCCATGCCACTGCATGTTATGACATTAATGCTTGGTCCTTCATCTCGAGGTTCTATCTTAACGCTTTGTACATTCTGCGTAGGTGTCTGCTACTTTTCCTGCATCTTGGCTATCAGAATTGGGAAGTCTTCAATCACATGGTCCAACTATCTGTAGTATCTGCATGATTGTCTTGTAGGGTTTGGGAAGCCCTTGAAAAAGTTCCCTATCTCTTCGTAGTTATAGAAAATCAGTTGTCCTCTTCCCCTACTTGTGCTTCCACCTTGGCCCCCTCCCCTGCCCCTAGCTCGGGAGCCACCCATACCTGAGGGGGATCTTGGTGAAGAAGGGTCTGATTGTACCCTATATAGGTTTCCCTGGTCTATCATCAAATCATAAGTTCGACAGTTCTGCTCATCATGTCCTACTGACTGGAAAAACCTGCACCATTGTTGCTTCAGTTTTGGGACATACGCACCTAGACGGGGGCAATGGTTAGTATCATGCAGGCCGGCTACACGAAAATCATTGCACCACAACGCAGGTCCACTTGGTCCTGGGCACAATGGATTGGGCCCCCCCACCTGTAGGTAGTATGCCAGCAATGGGCACTGATCGTTGGTATGCCCAAATACCCTACATCGTATGCACCATACGTCTGGGCTAGCTTCTTTCCCTCGGTCCTTTCATAGGTTTTGGATCTCCATGTGCATCACCCCCAACTTCTCTTGGATTTGCTGTACTCCAGATTGGGTATCATCTCTCGGTGCAAATTCCAACTTCATAGAAATTTCCAAGGATTTTTCCTGTGATTCAATGGCTTGCTGACCCATAGGTACGCGTAGGTAAGGTAGTAACATAACAATGAACCATTCCTTGTGCAGTCTATCATCATACATAAATTCACCTTATCTGATTACCTTCTTCAGTCGTTGGTCAACTTCCCACATAGACTCAGAGGGTCCTTTCTTGAAATCTTTTAGATCATTCATTATCTGAGAGTAGGATTTAGGCTTTTTGAACTGTTTTTTTAGGGCATTCTTAACCTCTTGAATGGTCGCATTCACATGTTGAGCTATGTATCACATATACCAATCCATGTCTCTTCCTTCAAAGTCAAGGGATAACTGTGCCCTTTTCACAACATCGTTGGCCACATTCTGCGCAGTCCATATCGACTTTGTGACAAAACTAGAATCGATCCATATCTTCATCCCCTACACCCTTAAAGGTAGGTATCTTCATGTGCGAGGCCATCTCATCTTCTGGTGGTGGAGGTACAGGTGAGTTCTTACCCTATGTTGATTTGAAGGTGGTGTAGTTGGAGGGCTATGCGCAACTGAATCCCTCACTAGACTATAGACAGATCTATCTCCTTCTTGATTAGTTTTGTAGTATTTTCCACTTCATGTTATACCCTCGCTCTGATCGGAGCTCATTCACTCTGTATGACTACACATAATGCTCCTTTCGCACAATAATATCTTAATCAGTAATGGTAAGGTTTTTAGAAACTTACCCCATAAACCCTTGAAGAACCTCCACTCTGCCTTAATATAGGACACGAATTCTGTCACAAATCCTCCTAGCACACTGTCCACCCAATGTTCTACCTTGTGAGTGATGGTGTTATCAATATTCTCTAACTGCTGGATCAACTCTGGAGTCCACTACATGACCCATTTGTCCTTCCAACACTTCTAGAAATCTACAATCCTTGCAAGCCACTCTTGAAGCTCGGTCACAAATGTCACAAAGAAAATTTTGTAGATATCTATGAAAATGTATTTATTCTTCCACTTTTCTACCGTCAATCTTGTGCTATGGTTCTCTTTTATCGCAAATTCCTGAACCTATTTTTCAAACCCCTCTTCAATTTCTCAACCTGTTTTTCAAACCCCTCTTCAATTTCTTTCTTCTTAGGTCTCCAATGTTCTCTTGGCATTACTCGATCCCTCTCTCACAATGCTATTGGTCCCGGCAATGGAACCATTTGTTGGCTCGAGGGGCCCTGACGCAGGTTTGGAGGTTAAGGTTTTCCAACAAACCCCTATACTACTATCCCTTTCGACAGTGACTTGCTTGCGTAGGCCAAAGTCTCACCTGAAGCAGTATGGGAGGGAGCTGGAACCAGGTTTCTGCACCCTGAGAGAGAGTAGGTAAGTCAAGCAGATCCACATTCTCAACCTATCAAGTTCGCACCAGTCAGATCTAGTCGCAGGGTAGTTAACAGTATAATCGCAATACACAGAGCTATTATCATGCACATATCTAGTTAATAACTCCGCATCCACGTGTGTATCAACAATTATCAGCACATATTACCATAACACATCATCGACAGATTACAGTTATACCATAATAGAGACATATTCGCAGCATAAACAGATAACCAAAATTATTCGGAATAGATCTAATAGTTCACATCAACAGAAATACATTAGATCAAATAACACAGAAGTACTTCAACCATATTCGCATATATTATCATTCAAAACCCAATACAATCTGACACAGCCTACGCACACAACCAACAAGGTCTGCACACAGCAGGACTGAGGATCTCTGTGCACACAACCAATAGGATTCCTTACCCTAATGACTCAACAACAAATCTAACAATTCACACTTAGCATCATACTTAATTCTTTCCTACCTTAAGACTCAAAATGTGCATCTATTTATATCCACTTAGCCTACGCTTCTAATGGTCCGCAAATCATGGTTTGCGGACTCTTGGTCTACCCTTGACCCATTACAATGCATTTGGGGCTTTGACCCACCCCAAACCCCTGCGTTATACTAATTAAGACCAAAAATATACAAAATTATACAAAATTCGCAGCTTTTAGGGTACCCTGTTCCAATAGGGTGAGGCATTTTATAGGTGTTGGCTGAAAAAGCCAGACTATTTGCAAGGATATTTTGATCTCTAGGAATTACAGAAAGGTCATATTCCACAAAAATCTCTAGAAAATCCAGCAAAACATTTATGTATGCTCTTAATCTAGGGTGTTTTGCAGAGCATTCTCCTTTAATTTGTTTTATGATTAGCTCAGAATCCCCATGAATGGAATTTTTTTTAGCACCTAATTTTTTTGATAACTGTAATCCTAGTATAAGTGCTTCATACTCAGCTATATTATTATTACATTAAAAATTGATTTTGTATGAATTTCCTTCAACATGTTTATTTCCTGTGTTTGAAACCCACACTTATGCTCTAGATCCTTCTTTTCTACAAGACCCATCGAATTCCATGTTCCAAAGAGGTTCAGGCTGAGTGTTTTGTTCCATTATTTGTGTATGATTTTCATTTGTTTCAAAAATATCAATTTCTGCATTGGTAACATGAGTGTTGATATCTCTGTCATTATAAAGAATGAAAGAGTCTAAATCTGAATGGAGAGAATAAAGAGGATAGTTGTGTGGTTTATCCTGATTACTCACCATGAATTTCATCAAAGTTTCCTTATATAATCTTCTTTGTTGACAAAATATTGGTATGGTAGCAAAATTCATATCCATTTGTAGGGTCCCTTGTAACTTTGCTCCCCATGAGCGTGACAACAACATGCCATACTTAGGAGGTGTTATCACTAAAAAAAAAATTCAAAACATCATTCTGACAAGATCACTTAGGTTCATGGGTCAAAATAGGGCCTTAGGAGTCATTTCTTGAGTTTGAACAAGGGAAGTATTAATTTTTTTGTAGTTTGAGCCTACCCTAGTGTTTAAATAAACTCATTTTTAAGGTCTTTGATGTCAAGTCTTTCATCATTTTAGGATTCATTTCATTTCCCAAAGTTTTTGTATAAAAACCACCCAATTAGCCAAGAAACCACAGTTTCGTAGTGCATCATGTTGAAAAAAGTCACTTTGCGCTACGAAAGCATTGATAGTTTCGTAGCGAAAACAACAAAAATTACACCATAGGTGCTACGAAAGCGGAGTTTTGTAACTGTCTTGTCAGTTGAGTTGTCAAATGTCAGAAACCGTTGGGAAAGGGTAAAATAGAGGCTTGTTGAGTCATGTAATGATGAAATCAAAGTACACACCCACGTTTACAGTCATCATGGTCAGCATAGGTTATGAGTGGGCCATCATTTTAAGTTATGAAAGGACACTTGAAATTCAAATTATTTCCTAATTAATCATTCTCATTCCCTTTTACTTCATTCGTAATGTCTGAGCTCTGAGTATCGAGCCAAACTTGTGGCTGGTTCTTACAAAGGTTTATTACATCCATATCAAGCGAGGCTGATACATTTATTCAAGCGAGGCTGAAAGATTTACATCAAGCGAGGTTGAGAGGTTCTCTGAAGAATATGATAGAGGAAAGAAAAGTACACAGAGGAGGATAGTGCTTAAGGCATGAACCTAAAGATCTGAAGGCAATAACTGAAGACCCAGCAATGATGGAAGCATTCAGAAGAGCAAGTTGCCTATAGTTTTGTGAGAAATTGCAGGGTTGTCACACACAGGTATCTAAGGAATTTGCTATGAATTTCAATGGAACAACCACTAAAGTGGGGATGCTAAGTTTGTCTATCACACCAGAGGTCATTACTGCCATTACAGAGATTCCAAGAGGTCAAGAAACCTGCTTCAAAGGGTTCAAATTTAATATGGAGCAATGTAAAGAGTTCATGAAGCCTGAGTACATTGAGATGGATCTCAATAATGCTATCCCAAGAAGCTACATCAAAGATAATTATTCAAAACTGCTGCTCAACATTCATAAATATTTTACCTATGAAGGTGGGTAGCAAAAGGTTTATTCATACCATTTCAAATTAATTCTACACTTCACTGGTAATATTTCACTTGACTTACATTTTTATCTACATAGAAGTCTTGCAAAGATGGCTGATAAGGTGTAAGAAAAGTCTGAGGGGAGTGAGACATCATTATTTCATCATGGATTAATGAAATTATTAATTTTAGATGAACTTCAAAAGATAGGCAGGGATTGGTCCTCATTCTTATTTGTTAATGGTTTTGAGTTGGAAACCCTAACTCCTGCAAGAAACTCTAAAGCTAAAGGAGTTCCATCACCACCAGTAGAAAAACCAAGCCAACCTATGGTTGCAAAACCAAAAGAACCTGCAAGAGTAAAACCAAGAAAGCAAACTAAGAAAAGGAAAGAGAAAATGCAAATGATTGATACACCAACTCTCCTACCTATAAAACAGAAATCAAAGGTTGTGAAAGATGCAAAACAGGAACAAGCTGTCAGAAAACAAGGGACCAAAAGAATAACTAGAAGCCAAGCAGTGGTTTTGAAAGGAAAGACAGTTGCTATAGAAAAAAATTCAGTAATAAAGGGGAATCTAGAGGATATTCTTCATGCCATTGACATAGAGGAAACACATATTGTCCAAGCTAAATTTATTGGGGAGGATGAGCAGAAGGTGAAAAAGGCTAAGTCTGCAAAGAGATTAGAGTTTGAGGGGGAAGATGCAGGTTTCATTTTTCAAGTAAGAAAGACTATGACAAGGCATGCTAGGAAATTAATGGAAGGCAGCCAAAGAAGTTCAAAAACCCACTGAGACAACTAAATCACCTAAAGAGATTATTGATCTCTCATCACCCACAGTGAAAGATACAACCAACAAATTAAAAAGGGGAAAATAAAAAGTGATAGAGAAAACATAGTTTCAGTGCCTTGAGGAAAAGTTAAAGTTGGCAAATCAGGAAATTGCTATCATGAAAAAAAAATCTAGAAAACATAGTGTTGAGAAAGTACAGTTTAAAAGGATGAAGGCAATGTGGGAAGGACAAGTTGATTCTGTTTCTGAAACTTTAGAAAATACATAGCAACTTGTCAAGTGGAGAATTACAGCAATAAAAGAAGCTAAGTTTGTCAGAATAATAAACACCCATCTGAGAGCTACTAATAAAAGACTTAAATATCAGGTGAAGGATTTACAAGAGCAACTGGAGTTAATTCATGATGAGCTACAGAGCAAAGGCATTAAAATGGCAGTCATAGAAGAACCAATAGGTCAACCAATTGTAAATGAAGAAGAAATGTTTCAAGGAAGCTAAAATGAAGTTGGTTTATGGTTTGTATGGTTTGTAGATGATGAGAACAGGTTATATTTTGAGTTTTTGGGAAACCGCAGTTTTCATTTGACAAATTTATAAAAAAAATCTGCATATTCAGCAGTTTCGTAGCGCCTCCAGGCTTAAAAAGCAGAAAAGCGCTACGAAATTGTTGTAGCTGCCTTTTTTTCTTATTTTGATCAGTATTTAAGGTGTTAAGGTTGATTTAAGAGTTGAAATTGCTATGAAAGATGTGTTGAAGGGTGATTAAAATGATGCAAGAGGAAAGATTCAAGTTTTTGGAGGACAAAGGCTTGTAATGGCAGCGCTACAAAAAGCACTACGAAACTACTGTATTTTCGTAGCGCAATACATTACATCCTTTTGAGAAAATTTTGAAGCGGTTTTAGACAGCTGGAGGCTAGGAAAGAGTTATGAGACATGTTAAGCCAAATTTCAACAACCAAGGGCCACGAAATGAAGATTAAATGATAGTCAGAATGTTCAAAGAAGGAAAAATATCCTATGCCTAAAAAACAGGGTACTGTTTCCTATTTTTGTGGAGGTCAGCTAAGTGGTCATGAAGAACTAAATGCCATTATCCAAATTCGACCATGTGATGATACACTTGTCAATGATGTAATTTCAGATAGATAAGGTTGTTATAGATAGTAATAAGGAGTTTGAGTCCTTTTTGAAATAGGACTGTCAAGTAGGATAGGTGTCTTTTTGTAATAAATTTCATGTTTTATGGTTATGCAAGGTGTCAGTGGACAAAAATTCGATGTATATAGCCTAGAGGAAGATCATCTGAGGATGTAAGAGGTCTATTAAAGGCCATTGGGTCGAATTTGTCAAGGGTTGGACATTTTTGGAAAAACTGAGCTTGTTGTGAATTAACTGTTTTCAGCTAATACAAAGATTTTCTACTTGACCAACTTGAGATTTTGAATGAGTTTTTAGTGTTTTCCTATTCTGTTTGTATTTCTTATATATCTCATTTGCAGTGGTGTTCATCTATATTAATTAGAATTCATCTATAATATGCTTTGACTTCCTTTATAAGTGAACTGACTGTGTTTTTACATGTGTCATGTGTGTGCCTTATCACTAAAAACTCTGATATGCCTCAACTTCCATGTTAAGTAGACTCACTGAATTACTGAATTTCTTTGACTCCATAAGCCCAATGTATACACGCCGATGTTATTTTCAACCTACATCTATCATTATTAGTTTATTTCCTAAATAGAGTTAGCCATATATATATTTATCCATATCATTAATCCTTAAGAGAGCACTCTCAGGTTGAGGAGGCTAAGCCTCAGTCACAAGATTAGGTTTGAAATAGTCACATGAGAATGCTGATCAAGCACCCTATCAGGTCCAATTTTGTGATAATAGGAGGTATATAAGCAACCACTATATCCATTACCAAACTTTTGGCTGGGATTTTAGCTAAAGTAGCACACAAATATTTGATGAGACCTAGGCATCTAACTTTGTTGGAACCAAAAGAATATAAATATTTATATAGTCTGGTAATGTCAAGTCCTAGTTTTTCAATAATAGCTTTAGGCATTAAATTGTATGAAGCACCTGAATCTAACATGGCATTATGGATAATCATATCATGAACATTTAGGCTAACATAGAATGGAGGAACACCTCCTTCTTGAGGTTTTCCATCAACTTCTGGCTCAAAAAAGAGTTCAGGTTGGTCATCTTTCAAATTAACAGTATTTGTGTTTTTGCCTATTTTTAGAGATTTCATTACTTGAGATTTGTATACATTTTTTTTCATTAACTCTGTTAGAGGAATAGGAATTTTGAGTTTTGATAATTCATTCTCAATGTTGAATGATGTTTGAATCTTAATCAGGTTTAGGAAATCAATTTTGACGGCAACTTCTTTTGATATAGGTTATTTTTGCTGACTAGTGGTTGGGATATAAGTTTGAGTAGTTTTAGAAGCACTATCAAATATATTTTTGGCAGGATTTTCTACTGTCTTTTTGCCTGAATTTTCAGCAGTTTTCTTGGTAGGATTATCTGTGATTTTCCTAGCAGCAGTATCAGAGGTTTTCTTAGCGGGAATATAAAAATTATTTTTGATGGGGGTGTTTGAACTCTTCTTACTCCTAAGGTTATATTTCCTATGGAATTCCATAATAGCATTCTCAAATCCCTGTTTGTAATAATCTAATTCCTCTAAATCAAGCTCAGTTTGAGAAAGCTAAAAAAGCTCTTGTTCTTCTTGGGCAAGAAAAATTGTTTCATCATCATTAATACCCATCAAATTTATTTGGTTATCTTCATTATTGTTTCTTCTACAATTTCCCCTTCATCATCAGCATAATTATCTTGAAATGGAGGTCTAATTTGCTGATTTGGTCCCCTTTGTTCCCTTCATTTTATTTGGGGAGGATCTCTTCTAATATTTTGATTATAGTTTTGAGGGGAAGGTTGGTTTTCTCTCGGGGAAGCTCTATCTGTTAGATTAATCCCTTCCATCATTCTTTCTACTGTTCTGGCTAAAGGATTTATTTTGGAAACATCAGAATATGTTGAGGGTTCTTCTTTCATGGTCACTCTCCTTTCAGTACTTATCCTAGCTCTTTTTGCTAACAAATTGGCTTCTACACTCACTGTATCTATTTGCATTTCTTCTAATGTTGAAGAGTTTCTCTCTCTCAGCTGATAAGACATGTCTGCCTCAAATCCATTAGGGAATTTTATTAAGGCTGGACCTTGTGGTGGTTTAATGTTTGCAGGAATTTCATTGTAAACACTATTGAATCTAGTGCAATAATCCTGGACACTTTCCCCAGGTGCCCTCCTAATGCTTTCATATTCTGATAGAATCTGAAGAGGGTTATTTTTTACTTCCCATATATTAAGGAATGACTGACGGAATGTAGGGAGATCATTAATGCTAGCAGGTGGAAAGACTTTAAACCATCTCCTAACTTCTCCAGTAAGACTTTGTGGAAACAACCTCATTTTGACATTTTCTTCATCTACTTCATGAAGGTCAAAACTATCATTCATCCTATCTACAGGTTGTTGAGCAGTGATAGGTCCAGTTCCATCAAACTAAGGGATCATAGTGTGATATTCCTGTGGCATGTTTGCCAAAGGACCTTGAAGAAAAAGTGGAGCATATCTGGGTGCCATTATGGGTATATGAGGATGGACAATATATGGATTGATTAAAGGTGGTTGTTGGATGAAAGGTGGGGTCTGAATCAAAGGTGGAGGCTGAATGAGAGGTGGAGGTTGAACTGAATTTTGAAGTTGTGGTGAAGATGTAGGTTGGATTGTAGGTAAAGATTGGGGAGAAGATGGAATTTAGTTTCTTGATGAGAAATTATAGGGGTAGTAGTGGAAACTACAGAAGGATTGGGATAGGATGATATTGGATGAACAGATTGCGATGAAGTGGAAGAAACTGCAAAAGAAGATAAGGCAGAGAGTTCAACAGATTGTTGGATGTATGCCTCATGAACAGAAAGGTGAAGGCTTAAAACTAAACCTTGAAATTTATCAAAATCTTGAAGGATTTGAAGGTCAAGATCAGGTTGGGAAGATTGTACTTCAATAGAATGACATCTTAAGATAGATTTATCTACCACACTTTGATCTACTCAGTTGGCTAACTTAGTTCTAAACAAACTATGTTCAAAAGGAAAATCAAAATCAATATATTGTAGGGTAAAAAAATTGTAGGGTAACAAAATCCTTTTGAAGAAAACCTGCCCTATGGGGAGGACTGTTACTTCCTTGGCTCTCAGCTATACTTTTTATTCTCGGTAATTTTTCAGGATCATCAACAATAACTACAGGTTTTGGGTCAGGATGAGATCTAGTGTAAGCTCTTTTGGGAGCCAGAATTAAAATCTAAGGCACACACACACACACCTATTATTTACAAAAATTGAAAAGGAAACAATCTCTCAAAATATTCCTATCATACACTTTTCTTAACTAGGGTAATGAATTCGAAGAAAATTACAATATTTTCAATTATCCCCAATATGGTCGCCACTATGTTATTGTTATGTAATTTATGAGATTGTGAGAGTAAACACAAAGGAAAACATAAAAACCACTTTGGAAGTTGGGATCTATCCCTGCCAGCTTCAGAGAGGGATCTCTCTGGAAAATTTAGCTATGTTTTATGTGAATTTTAGGCTAGTTATTATTGTGAAAATTGTTTGTTTGTTTATGATTTGATTGGATTGTTTGGTTGATTAAATTGTTATAATTCCATTGGGATATGGAGTCTAAAAATTAACTGGATTTGCATCAAACTTTGAAGGAGTGTCACAGGGCAAGCTAGGTTGCACTAGTTGGATCTTTCAGAATTTTAAATGAATATGAAACAAAATAAATGTAAGGTTCAATAGAAACTAAGGAGAAATGAAGAATTTGTTAATTTGATTTCAACAAAAAACATATAAATTACAAACAACCAAAATAGGGTGCTCTTTATAACAAATCCTATTTGTCACAATTTCTGTTATGTAATTAAGCTTTTAAGAAATGACAGTGAAAAGGAAACAATGAATAAACATATTAAAATAAGAAAAACATCACCAATTCGTACACCACATGAATCTTGTGAACAATGTCCTTGTATTATTGATGCGTCCAACGACCAAAAAATTACAATAACTTAGATAAAATTATACTCAACAGTCAACCTAGAATACTTCAAAATGTGAAGTATTTATAGAATAAGTTACAAAATCTTTTACAAAATCGTTGTCTCAACCGACATTGTATAATTAACACTATTCTAAACAACAAAATCAATATTTGCAGAGTAATAGGCAAGGTGGACAACTGCGTGGAGAGGTGGCTTTGCTTTGGAGGAGTCAGTTGCTGAATGGGATTGTTTCTGTGCTGCACTGGCTGATCTGTTGTCTATTGTGCTGGCCTGTCTTCTTACTGTATGCGAATTACTACTTAGTCTTGTAATTCAAAAAGTTTGTCCCATCTATATTAATCTGGAATGGTTAACTTTATTACCTTCTGGTAAATTTCATCAACCTCGGTATATTTGGAAAATGTGGGCCTTACCACAAAAGTATGATTTACTTGATGATGGATGAAGAAATCGTTACCCATGGCTTCCAAGGATTCTCTACCTGTCATGCTGCCTTTGATATTTTCAAATTTTGAGCGGTCTCTGGCTACCTTCTTCAATTTTCTAATTTAATCTTCATGAGTAATCAATTTTTCATTAATTACAAATAAACTAGGTAGCCCCTTCTGAGTTAGAAGTTCAATCCGGGTGAAAAATCTATTTACCGCTATCTCCAAACTATGACATCTCTCCTATAACTGAACAACCAAATTATTTTTGGTGAGAATATTCTTTACCTCCAAAATTCTTTTTGTTCTCTCATCAATTCCTAGATCATCTAATTCATATATTTTCTTGAATTTAGGAATTTAATGATGTTTGTTGCTATGGCAGGCATTTCTCCCAACTGTTCTTTAATCTCTATTATGGCCTCTGGTTCTCTCTTGATCAAATATTTATAATCTAAATACAGGGCCAAATTTGTAGCCATAGAATTCATGATATCTGTCCAAATAATTTCCCTGGCTTGGACCAAGGTTTTTCCAATTACTGATTCCCTTTCAAATTTCTGCAGCCTCTCAATCAACTTTTGTGCCCTCTGTGCTTCAGCAGAGTGTGAAGCTTCACTTCTAGTCTTCTGGTCTTGTAATGCTTTGACTTGGTCCTGCAACTTTTTAATTTCTTATGTCTGAATTGACAGATTTTCCACAAATTTGGTCAGTTTTTTAGCACCATCTACAGACTGTGTAGTAGGTGCAGTGGAGCTTGTAGTAGTTGTTGTAGGAATGGTTGTAAGAGGTACAACATCCAAAGGAATCATGGTTATTTTAGCATTCTGCTCCTTTTCCTTTATCATTTTCTCCAGCTCAGTTTCCATTTGTCTTATTTGAGCATTCTGTTCCATGATCAACTTCATCATGTCAATTTTCTGCATTTCTGTTTCTTCAATGTCCTTCGTGAGGGGATCTTCAGTAGCTGGCGATTTCAACTGCTTCCTCAATGCTGCTATGTCAACATTCTTTTTCTTGATTAATTCCTCTGTAGCTTTCATGTTTGCAGGATCATAAATCATCTTCACTACTAAATCCTCTAAGGATTTAATCCTGGTGTCCTTTGCAAGAGAATAAATCTTCTCCATCTTCAACTATGACTGAGTATTAGACAATGAACCCCACAATTTAGAAACAATCATAGTAGTGTTGGTTAAAGTGGAGAAAATTATTTCACCTGTTTGTTTATGCATCTCCATTTGGTCAATGGGATGAATATCCTTTGTATCAAACTCGAATGTTGTTTTCTTGTAATCTGATGCTAATTTAGGCTGTGGAATTTGGGCCTCAAGGAAGGCCATCTGCATCTTTCCCTTCTCTGAGTCAAAAAATGATAGTAGTCTGCTTTGAGAGCTGGAATTATACTTCCAAAATTGAGCACAAGTAGTGTTATTAAGAATCTCATTCTTAAGCTTTATTTCTCTGAACTTGTCAAAAATTGTATTCTCTTTCTCTCCTTGGACAACTTTTGTAGTTTGGACAATTTCTTGCGGTCCTTGGGATACTGAAGATGTTGTGGGAGATGCAGCAAACTGGCCACCTACCTAAGAGGAAGATGGTTTTTATTTTATTACCGTGGCCACCTCTTTCTCAGAATTCTTCTTTATATCTACCTTTGGATTTAACTTTGTTCTCTTCCTATACATGATTTTGAATTATTTTCCCGCGTTTTCAGTCACTGAGGGTGACTCTTCTTCCCTTTGTCTTTTGGCTACTTTATCTTGTGGAACAAGAGTCTGTGATGTAGATGTAGAGACAAGTTTCTCCTCAGCTTCCTATAATGTATTCTCTGCCCAAGCTGGATGATTTACATATCTCTCTATTTCAGGCCTCTGGGTATGAATGTATGGAGTAGTTTTATTTTCAACTCTCAATTTGGAAAGGACACCCAGAGGGTCATAATACCATGTGAAACTCAGGCTGAATTTCATCTCCTTAAGAATCTTATCTGCCTCTTCTCCTACTGACGTGTTGTTACAGATGAAGGATCCAATTTATGTTTTGATTCTGAACTGTGATTTATTTTTAGGTGACACAAAATGTATTTCATCATAATTTAGCATTTGTATGATGTAATTGAGTGAAAAAATCCTCACGGGGAGGCATTTTGGGAGCTTTTATGGTGCCATCTCGCATCCATACACTTTGATTTATATGTAATTTGTAATTCTGGTACAAGTACCAGTCTCCATTCTTTGCTTGATCTTTCAAACGCAAAATTCTATTGATGTCCTCACTGATCCCGGGTTCTGTTGAACTGTTTAGCACACTCATAGCTAGGTCAATAAATTGTTCAATAAACTTCTTATAGTAGAATTCTTGCTACTCCTTCATCTATAGAGAAGTCACAAATATAATTGACTGTTGGTTTCCCTCTTCGTATAGCTTCTGTATGGAAAATTTAAACATGTCTTCTTGATAATACAAAAACATATAGACCAAAATTGAAGTGTATTTGAACACTTCTTCAGTTTTAAACTTTAGAAGTTGTTGATGGATGTTATCAGCCAAAAATAGACTTAAATTAAAAATAATGGAAGGTTTTTTGTTTGTGGAAAATATGGAGAGGAAGCCTAGAATGGGTTCATCTACCCACTGAATAGAATAATAACCAAGAATATATGAAATTACAGTTATAATTTGTTCTGCTTGATCAAGGAAGATTGATGAAGGGTATGGAGGATTTTTTTCTTGGAAATTGTGCATTTTCTGGTAAGAATATGTTAAAAATCCTAGATCTCTTGGAAAAATCAAGATTTTGGTAAATTTCTATGAGGGATTCTAAGGAAAATGATGTATTGTTTTCCACAGAGGGGGCCTGCATCATTTGGTCTATGTATTTGGCAGTGAAGGTGAAGAGGATTTCACTAGAAGGGGCTATAATGGCTCCTTGATTGGGAACATATCATGCTTGACATCTTCTGATGAATTCGGGGGCATGGTAGGTCTAAGGGAAAATATAGTGCGGGAGATTGGACTCTGAGAGTCCAATTTCATCATTTTTATCAACATATTTATCTTGGAGCCAACAATAGAGCTCGAATAGTTTGAACTCGCACCTTGTCTCATTGTTTTTGTAGTCCCTACCAACTAATGGGATGTGATATAAATCAATTGGAGGATGAAATAAAGGATTAACAGAGTCCTCCTGGTTCTTCTTCTTTGGAGGCATGTTTTATCTCTGAACAATTAATCGGAATTTAGGAAGAATGGATTACTAGGAGTAAATTTGTAGGTCTGTAGCTGATTAAGGGAGGGAAACAAACACTGACACTCGATAATAGGTCAATTAGCTGGTATAACTAAGGGCACAATGGAAAACCTATAAATCAAAGAAATTAGCAGATAATTTGAGACAAAAAAAGGTGGAAAATGGATCTTTTTTTTTCTTTTTTTCTCAGGTTTTTAAAGAAATTGCATGGTTTTTGTTGTAGTTTGGAGCGGGTCCATTGGATTAAACGGTTTCCCAGGAGAAATAAATGCTCAACGGCAAACCCTACGAAAATATTTTATTGGGCAACGGCTATAGAACGTGGTGGAGGGTAGTGGCAGAAGGATCGAGTAGGTACAATGGGAATGAAGTGAGGGGGAAGTGGTTTTTGGAGGGGGTAGGGAGTGGTTAGCAGTTTTAGGCAGGGGGGTACGAAACGGGGAGGGGAGGCCACATAGCATGGGACCCGATGGGGAGTACCACCTTTTTGGACCCCCCTCGATGGTAAAGACAAGATGGAGAGGGGGGGCCAAAAGTGCTTTGTGCGTTGTCGATTCGATGAGTCGGAAAATCATACGACTGCTACTTGTGTACTTCTTAACCATAATTTGACAAATAAATTTGTTGGGACATGGCTTTTCATTTCAATCAATTTTTTTGGATAAAGTATATATATAAAACAAACATATCCCTTTGCTCTTTGTTAATTCAATGTTGTTTGAAACTTAGGATAAGTGCATATTTTGGTATTTTCCAAAAAAACTACTTCTACCTACCCTTTTTAACTCAAATTCTTTTTCTAAGCTAACATTTTTATTTCTTCTTCAAGGGGTGCATTTAGACTAGCAAACTCACATATCCCTTTTTTTATGAAAAATTAAAATCTATTCAATCCTATCACTTATTTATCCTATTGATTCAGTTTAAACAGTTGAACCAATGTCATTTTCTACCTAACTATTGATTTTCCAAGATTAAACTGTTTGGAATTTTTTTTTCTCTAATCAATTTACAGAAATTTAAACTTGTTTAACAATGATTAAGTTGTATGATTAAAAAAATAACCAGTCATTGTGGAATTTTAAACAATATACACACAACCTTACTTTATTTGACAGAAAGAAACTATCTATTAGTAGTGGCATTTAAATTTGTAGCACTTTCAGTGTTATTTTCTTTTGTTTTTATTTTGTGGGGTTCTGATTTCATTTTTATTCTATTTTCAATGTTCTTTTATTTTTATTTTTCTTTTTATTCATTTTTTAAAAATACCCTATTTTCATTTTCTTTTATATGTTTTTTTGGAAATCATTTGAAAATTAAAAATTATTTACAATATCAAATATCTGAGATAAATACTCAATCACCTTGAGATACTATAAATTATAGGACCTTAACAGTAGGGAGGGAGAGATGGATTGGGAGGGGGAGATAGAGGAAGGGAAGAAAAAATACATTGAGAGATAGAGGTGGAGAGAGAGAGAGCGACAAGGGAGATATGGATAGAGAGTGAGGGAGAGAGGAGAGAAGGGGGAAAGAGAGAGAGGAGGAGAGACAGAGGGAGAGAGAGAAGAGGAAGGGAGAGATAGGGAGACACATAAATGGATGGGGTAGAGAGGGGGGAAGAGATAAGGAGAGAGGGATGTATATCGTGACATAATTTCATAGAGAGAGAGAGATATGGGGGAGTGGGAGAGATGGGGGGGGGGGAAGAGAAGGAGGTGGGAGAGAGAGGAAGTAAGAGAAAGAGGATTGTAGAGAGAGAGAGAGAGAGAGAGAGAGAGAGAGAGAAGAAGATAAGGAAAGATGGAGGGAAGAAAAAAGAAACAGAGAGATAGAGGTGGAGAGAGAGAGGGAGTGAAAAGGGAGAGATGGAGAGTGTGAGGGAGAGAGGAGAGGAGGGAAGAGAAAGAGAAGGAGAGGAGAGAGATAGGGAGATAAGGGGAAGAGACAAAGACAAAGATAAAGAGATGGAGGGGGGAGAGAGAGAAGGAAATAGGTAGGGAGATAGTGTCAAAGTTGGAGGGTGGAGAGAGAGAGAGGGGGGGGGGAGATAGAGAGAGTTGGGAGAGAAGGAGAGGGGGAGGGAGAGAGAGATGGAGTTGGAGGGCGGGAGAGAGGGAGAGAAGAAGAAACACACGCACACACAGAAAGAGAGAGAGATATGAAGAGAGAGTGTGTATGATTATGGGGTGAGATAGGGAGACAAAAAGGGGAGAGATAGAGGGATATGGAGATATAAATAGAGTGGGGAGAGAGGAAAGAAGAAAGAACTAGAGAGTCAGGGAGGGAGGGAGATAGAAACAAATATGGTGGGGGGGGGGGTGGGGGAGGGAAGAAGAAAGAGACACACAGAGAAACATATATATATTATATAGTATATATAATATTTAACATTATTAACCAAAGAGGAAGAGGAAGTAAGACTTTTACAAAATATCAAATAAGTTAGGTTTATAAATCTATGAATAATTTTTATTTCCACTCAGAATAGATGCATTTATTTCACTGTACATGTTGATTCCTAATCCTATTTTATTGAATGCACTGGATGCATTAATTTAAATTTAGTTACCAATTTCTAATGTTATTTGATTGCTTGGACTAGAAAAATTTATTTCAATGTAGATGTTGATTTCCAATCCTCTTTTATTTCTTGCACCATGTGGTGGCTCATTTTCATTTACTTTTGAAATATTTTTCAAAACACCAAAAAAATATATATATGATAGAAAATATAAAATTTTGTGTGTCATAGAAGAATTTTGATTTATATATTGGTACATTAACATTACGTGATGAGATGTGAAGGTGGGTTGAGTTGAGCTCATTCACGTGTAGAAAAGTTCAAGAGCTAGACTGATGGGCACATTCAGAACATTGCACGTTGAACAGGGTTGAGTCGGGCTCATTTGCAAGCTCAGGAGGGACCAACGTGACATAACACCATATAAGATGAGGAGGGTTACACTATGGAGAAAAAAACTAATTTCCCAAAGGCGGAAAAAGGGCGCATTTCCCTTAAACACTTAAGAGTTTTGGAGGATGCACAAAGGGAAAAACGAATGGTCGGGATCAAAGTGCAAAACTAGAGCGGAGAGATAGAAGAAAAAGATTAAATCACAAACCTCAAATCACAAGTTTCAAAGGATAAGCATGAGAGGTAGGTGATAAAGTCGCAAAAGTGCAACGTGCGATGCCAGGTGGGACCCGATCACGTAGCACACATCACGGGTTTTAAAATATAAGTGTTAAGGAAAAGGTTAAAGTCAGCGAAATGCAAAATGAAACATGGCAAGTTGACGTGGCAGACGACGTGGCCTTAGCCCGCATATCACACAACGCAAGTTTTAAAAGTTAAGGGCAAAGGGTAAGTGTTATAATCGCCGAAGTGTGAAGTGCGATATGCGATGCGGTGGGGCCCGAGCACAAATCGCAAATCACAAGTTTTAAAGGATCACTACGGGAGTTAAGTGATAAGGTCACCGAAGTGTGATGTGTGATGCCAGGTGGGACCCGATTGCATAGCGCACACCACAAGTTTTAAAAGATAAATGCTAAGGAAAAGTTAAAGACGGTGAAATGCAAAGTGCGATGTTGGCACAGACGCGATGTAGTTCCAAGATGAAATATAAAGGATTTCAAGTCCGGGCTCATGCGGTTATGCGCTATTTTATGAAGAAATAGGAAGAACGCGTCAGAAAAGCTTAGGTAAGTGACCCGACGCAGATCAAAGGAGAAGAGGCAGAGTCAGGTAACAGGTGATATGATTGACAATGTTTGAAGCACAGGGGCATAGGCAGAGTTGGGCACTGAGGCATCGTTACAGAGCTATGCATCCACTGCATCATAACTAGAAAGGACACCTCGACACTTTGGGAGGATGCATCAACAACATCATATTTAGAAAAACGAACAATATTTCCAGTTTTAATTTTTTTCTCAAGTATGGTTGCAGAAGTAATCTTAACAATTTATGTAGTCAAATAGTTTCAAGAAGTTCAGGAGTTACGAACCACTATGATGTATTTAAATAGATAGAAATAAAGAAAAGAGGTTTCGAGTTTTAGACCTCTGGAGGATTTTTAATTTGGTATTGAATTTTCTGAGAAATAAATGAAAGAAGATCAAGTTTCCTGCAGCTGTTGATGTTGATATGTATTTCCAGTTTCTCTCTGTGTTTATTCCTCTTTGAATGAAGTGAAGTAATGTAGCAGCTGATCTCTTAATTACATATGTGTGCAAGAGTTAAACAACCTTAATTTTCTCTCGTTCAGGTCATCTCTTCTTTCTTCACAAAATCCTAATGAAACTTTAAAGTAATAGATTCTCTGTTTGCAACATGTTATTTCAAGTTTCCTCTCTCTCCATTAATTTCCTCTGAAACTTAAAAGTGATAGATTCTATTTCTTAGCATAACACTTCAATTTTCCTTTACAATTCTTCCTTTCATTTCATTCTGATATCAATAGTTTATGGCATTGTGAAGGCCTTCATTATAACAGATTATTGAGTGTATTAAATAATTAGATTCCAAAGGTGTTAAGTAGAGGCCATTTGATATTATAATTGTGACATACATTTACAAAATGTCTTAAGAACTGATTCCTTACCACAACGAAGGGATTGTTTCTTGAGATACAACATTTTCTGGCGCCATTACTGGGGACGAAGATATAAGTTTATTTTCCCTGGGTTTTTCACATTATTTCCTCTGGTTATTCAATGAGGAGGAAATATTCGGCTGTGTTTGTTATTTTAAAAATTTTGGCTTTCAAAAGGCCTCACATGAGGTAAGATAACTCACAACAGATAGTCCCTACTTTGCCAGATCTAGAAAGTTTGGTTTCTAAAAAGGCTCAGAAACTCGAAACTCTTTCAATACTTGATTCTGCATTTCCTGCTCCTGGCAGCATTTCTCATAACCCTTTGTTTGAAGATATTTCCAAGGAACTCCCTTTCTTGGAACAAGATACTCCTTCCACACCCATTTATTTTCAAGAACCTCAATTAGAAGAACATTCTTTTGAGTCTATTTCTTTTACCTCCACTCAAGCTCAACCAAATATAGTTGTTGGTCCCTCTACTATTTTCCATCAGCCTGCACCCATATCAATTTTTCCTCCATCTTCATTCACTTTCACAGCAAGTTCATCAACCTCAACCACCCAAGTATCAGTTAACCAAGTTGTTAATATGGAAACACCAGCTTTCTTAATGGATAGATATGCACCACTAAATCTTCCGCAACCAATGAATGCCATGCCTTAAGAATACCTCAAATTACTTCCACGTTTCACTTGAGAAGATGAAGTAACTGCAGAAAAACATTTACCCTTGTTTTTCACTTTTGCTGAGAATTTAAATGTAGAACATCTTGATGTTGTGGTGAGACTATTTTTTTAGTCTCTAAGTGGAGGGGCCAGGAAATGGTTCAAAGGTTTACCAAATGATTCCATAAATGACTGGGAAGAGTTAGAAACTCAATTCACTCAGAGATGGGGAGATAAGAGAGATCATGGTTACTCATTGACAGAGTTTAATGAAATTAAAAGAAAGCCTAATGAAAACATTTATGAGTTGGTAAAAAGATTCAAAAGATTGTACAATAGTTTACCTATAGAGATGAAGCCCCCCCTGTAGGAGCAAATGTAGTTTTTGTTGGGGCTTTTGAAGTTTATTTTAGCTTTACATTGAGAGAGAGAAGAGACCCTACTCTTGATCAGATACATACAGATGCTTTAGATATTGAAGCTAATATGACTGCAGCTGGAAAGGCGAAAGGGAAAAAACTAGTCCAAGAGAAGGGGAAGGAAAAAGAAGAATCATCACAAGATATAATAATTGAAGATATGACAAAGGTGATAAAAAATATGACAAATAATCTAGCTAATATGGAATTGGAAAATAAAAAATCCAAAATACAATTACAACAAAGCCGAGGGGGGTTTAACCCTCAATTCAGAAGACATCGCCTGCAAATATTGCAGAGGGAAAGAAGAGATCAAGACCAGGTTCAAGTTCCATTGTATATAGAGGCAACACCCGGAGAGCTAGCAGAAGATGACCGAAGGGAGGCTGAGGATCAGGTATCTGTTATGTATGCAATAGAAGAGGATGAAGAGGAAGATTGTGAGGGAGAATATGCTGAAGCTGAAATCTCTTTTGATCAAGATGAAATGGATGAATAATATAGGCAATTCATAGATTTCATGCAAGTTGAGTTATATAAAAACTATGATTTGAGGTCTAGAAAGAGATCTAGAGTGTAGGATAATGAAGGTGAACAACAAGGTTCCATTCCTCCTTCAGTGGCGACTCCACTACAAAAGGACCCTAGAAACAGGTCAGTAATAGGAAACAACCTGTAAATTCACTTAATAGAACGAATGTGTAGTAGGGTGAATCTTCCCAAAACAAATTAGTTGACACTAATATCTTGGAGAGAGTTGTTCCCGTACCCGAACAAGTAGAAAATTCTAGAAAGAGTGAAGAAGAACCTGAAAATAACGTTAAGAAAAATCAAGCTTTCAATTAGACAAAAGAGTTGGAGAAGGTCAAAATTCAGGTGCCTCTTATAGAATTATCCAAAATACCAACTGACAAAAAATAAATTTTAGAATTTATTAATCTCGCACAGGTGGAAGACATAAGTGACACAATGAACTTACAAGAAGAAAAGCCAGTGGTCACCTTTGATCCTCATGTAGAAGAAATAGATCCGTATGTGTTGGCCGGATAAATCGTTCTTGCGGACAAGACCGATCTCCCTAGTACTAAAAGTATCTAGCAACAAACATCCAAATAGACTAATCTTTCTCTAAGCATATACGATCTATGAAAAGCTCTATAGAGGTGTTAAGGACTTACCGTTTGTCCAGTGCTTGTTTGAAGTCGTTGTTGTCCCTTGCGCGCTTGAAGGAGTTTTCCTCGTAAACCTGCAGTCACAAACAAGAAAAATATTACCTAGCACCTGTATAGAAATCATCATAAACCATGCTTATCATAGTGATCAAGGAATCTATGAAATAAACCATGAACAGATAGCTTATTGAGAAAAATGAGTATATTTGTATTAATTTCAAAAGAAGGAAAACCTTACAACTTGAGCCTTGATGTTCGAAAGGCCTTCCCAGGGTCCGAAGCAGGAGTCTCCTCTACTTTGATAAGCTCTGCACTCATCCAACCAAGACAAGTAGAGGTATGTAATCTCTCCTCACAAAAGTCTTAGTCAACTGAGTCTAAATCTCAACAGCACTTAACCTCAAATCTTCTTAAGCTTGACCTCCCTTTGAGGCTACCCAATGCCTCTTTTTATAGTGGAAAAGAGGAGGTTTTCTGTTCCAACTATGAAGGGATAGAATCCTCCTTCAAAGGGATAAGCTCCTCACATCAAGGGGTTAGCTCCATAAGGTAAGGGATACATGCACCTCACGTTGAAGCGGTTAAACAACTCATGAATCCATTCTTAAGCTTCGAAATTTAATTTAATTGAGATTTTGGAAATTACTTGCGCCTTTTAGTCTTACAGGGGTCCGCACCTTTAACACACATAAAGTGCGTTCAGGTACGCAGGATAACTGAACATTGGGTGCGGGACCGCAGGCAAGATAGAGAAAAAGTGCGACACCAAAGTTTAGGAGAATTTTAGGAACCTTTCTCTGATTTTCAAGGCTTGACATGAGGAACTGATATGTTAGACTTTCAGAGGGGGAAGTATGAGTATTAATGAGCTCATACAGTTAGCATAAAGTCAAGGTGACAATTTTTAGTGTAACAGATTGCCCCCTAAAGTACAAAGTATGGAATAGATGAGCACGTCTGTCATATATGAAGAGTGCAGTACTTTATCATTTCGAGGATCATCCTATGGACACCCCAGTCGGAACCTGTAAAAACATTCAATGCAAAATATATATATATATGTGATACGTATCATCGGCGGTGAGCATTCCTTTTCAGTCAAAAAAACTAACACGAAACTAATCTGTTACGTCTGGGGGAATGATTTTCAATACATCAACAGTATGAACATGTGTCAGAGGTATGGAGCGCGGCCATCGTTTGTAAATGATCCTTTGTATAAATAACAAAATTCACCAACAACCTAGATGGTGGAGAAACTATACAGATCCAGGGTCTTGATTTCCGCATCTCGAACTAGTACGATTCTATCCATGTGAATAAATGTGTTTGAAGTCGAACATGGTAGAAACCACTTGATTACCAGTCAATGATGTAAACTGTTAACAAGTGTGAGAGAAACCACCAGTAATGTCAATGGCTCTCAAAGTACCCAGTACAATCCATGAAATGTGAATGAATGAGCTGAAGTCGAACATGTCACGGAATCATTCGATCGAAGGTCGATGATGCAACCTGTCGTCGAAGGCGAGAAACCTGCCATTAAGGCATGCAGATTTCAAGGTACTGACGATTTCTGGATCAACTTCCTAGATAATGAGTTGTCGTCGATAGAAAGTGATCCGTCGTAGGCAAGCCCACAACACGAAATCATAGATCAAGTTTTGAAAATATATTGGCAAGGACTGACTCAGGGATGGTCAAAATGGATGACAGATATTTCGCAAATGAATGGTTTATTTGAACTGTCCTCTTGAACACATAACGACACTACAGATGGTTTGGTGACAATTGACCCAAAGCTAATACCCAGAAACCGGCTGAAGACTTTCAATGTGGTTTGATTAACTGTTAGGCAAAGGATTTCCCAACCCAGGCGGACAAAAAGTGTCGTGTTCAAGAGTGGTTAACTGGATTTTTGAAAAATCAAAATACAACAAACAAGTCCATTTTTCTCTCTTTTCCCCCATTATTTCTGGCAAGTACCTCTTTATTTTTGACAAGCCTGAGGAGGATAACATTTGCTTGTTTATAAGCTCATCCTTCGGATGAGTCCAACTTAGTTTAAGATTTGAACCCTAAGAAGGAGTGGTTCGTTCCTGTTTAAAAATTGAACAGGTCCTTCTTTATTAAGTTACCATAAGACGGTATGAGAAACAAGTGTTTTTTCAATTTGAAAGTCGACTTAAAAACTCCATCGTTAACCTTTTAAATAAATTTAGTCTCTGAGCAAGGATAAAATAATGCGGGAGAGAACTCTATTGACCGTAATTAGTCAACGTATACCTTTTTCGTAAATAGTCCATTTCAGTCCGTAAAAGGGGTAAACTTATACTGAAGGGACGACCGTTCATTTACTTTAACGAGTTCGAATAGTCAAGTACTCAACGATATTTTCATTTTTAAAGAGTCTGAAAAGGGCTTAAAAGAGAACCCAAGATTTCACTTTTTCGTAAGTTTTACGAGTTCGAAAAAGGGATAAAAATGTACTCATGTGGCCGAATTTCAATTTAATTTACGAGCAGGAAAAGACGGAAAGAACTCAGCATTTTCATGAGTTTTACGAGAATGAAATATAGCAAAATAATCTCGAGATTTTCATGAGTTTAACGAGTCTTGAAAATAACTGAAATTGACTCAAGATAGGTTTCATTTTTACAAAATCTTGAAACAGAGAAAAACTATGCTTCAGAGTGGTTTCATTTTTGCACAAGCTTGAAACAGAGAGAAAACTATGCTTGATGCCCCCTAAGCGTAACTTCTAGAGCGCATGCCCCCCCAGCTTCATTTCATTCAACTAAGTATACTGCTAGTAATTAATAGCTGGATGGAATGAAGGTTCATTTACGAGATCATATGAAAGACCCGACCTAAAACTGTAAGAAAATTATGCAAAGAACTGAAATAACTAACCTAAATACGACTTAACATTTACGAGATCTAGTCAAAGACTCGACTCAATTAGGGGAGGATTTGTTTCATTTTCTAACGAGTTTGACACAGAAAAAGAACTATGCTCATGGAAACGTGTTTCATTTTTTAACGAGGTCGACACAGTAAAAGGAACTTTCCTCTTCTACATGTTTCATTTTTTTAATGAGGTTGACATCGTAAAAGAAACTATCCTCGTATCTACTTTCTACAATCTACCTATATAACCTACTGATTCATTTTTTAATGAGGTTGACACAGGAAAAGAACTATCCTCATACTTTATTCATTTTTTAAAGAGGTTGGCTCAGTAATAGGAACTATCCTCTAACCAACTGATTCATTTTTTAACGAGGTTGACACAGGAAAAGAACTGTCCTCAGAAACTACTTATTTCTAATCTACCTACATAACCTACTGATTCATTTTTTAATGAGGTTGACACAGGAAAAGAACTGTCCTCATAACTAATTCATTTTTTAACGAGGTTGACTCAGTAACAGGAACTATCCTCTGATCAACTGATTCATTTTTTAACGAGGTTGACACAGGAAAAGAACTGTCCTCATACCTGATTCATTTTTTAACGAGGTTGACTCAGTAACAGGAACTATCCTCTGACCAACTGATTCATTTTTTAACGAGGTTGACTCAGTAACAGGAACCATCCTCATGACCAACTGATTCATTTTTTAACGAGGTTGACACAGGAAAAGGAACTATCCTCAGACCTACTTATTTCTAATCTATCAGTCTACTCTCTACAATCTACCTACTGATTCATTTTTTAATGAGGTTGACATAGGAAAAGAACTGTCCTCATCGCCGACTGATTCATTTTTTAATGAGGTTGACACAGTAAAAGGAACTCTCCTCACCAGCCACTGATTCATTTTTTTAAACAAGTTTGACACAGTAAAAGGAACTATCCTCGAACTCACTGATTCATTTTTTAACGAGGTTGACACAGTAAAAGGAACTATCCTCAGACTAACTGATTCATTTTTTAACAAGGTTGACACAGTAAAAGGAACTATCCTCACAAAATACTTATTTCTAATCTATCTACTGATTCATTTTTTAATGAGGTTGACACAGGAAAAGAACTGTCCTCATGGAAGCTTGTTTCATTTTTTAAAACGAGCTTGACACAAGAAAAGGAACTATGCTCTTGACTAACTGATTCATTTTTTAACGAGGTTGACACAGTAAAAGGAACTATCCTCACCAACTTGATCATGGCTTCCAACTGGAAGAAACACATGTCAATAGACACACCTTGATCATGGCTTCCAAGAGGTCTTCATCAGAAGGAAGAATAGTTCTCTGGAAGGAACACATGTCAAGGGACTCAAAAGGGATAAGAACATTGCGTTCAAATAATCCCATAGAGTTTTCCATGTCAATTGCTGGATCTAAGTCAAAGGAAGATGAGCAAACAGTGAGAGGCTCGCTTACATCGGTAACTGAAAACATGAGGCTAGTTGCCACATAATTAACCCATGGCGGGGTAGATACCACTTGCGTATGAGGAACATTCAGGGATGTCGAATTATTGGTAGTCGAAACAAGACTAGGGAATGAAAGCTGGTCTACAGTCACAATATTTCCATTGTGAGGGAAAGACATCACGCGAAAGAGTGTCGATACGACAAATTTCATTGCATAGACATAGTCTCGCCCAAGGAGTAAATTGAAATCCAAGGGGCCTCAAACTATCATAAGATCAATACAGACAGTTTTACCTTCCAAAGTAATAGAAAACTTAGGAAGGATCCCTAAAGGTTCACTAATGGTTATGTTAAAAGCTTTCAGATTATACCTAATAGGCACAAGCTGAGGGGAACCCAAAGCTTTCCAAACAGCTGAGGATAAAATAATAACAGAAGCACCTTCATTTACCTGTGTGCGATGTATGTCCCTACCACCAAACTTCACAATGATTTGGAAAGGGATGAAGAAGGAAGACGAGGTTCGGTCAGTCTATTCCAATCAAAGGAAAAGACATCTGTACTTGGAGGGGGTTATGTAGGAATAAGTGAAATGCCCCATGGTGTAGAAGAATCTGATGTAAAAAGAAGAACCAGAGTGGTATGAAGTTCACTCTCTATAGGGAGAGTGGGATCGACCGAATGTGAAATCGAATTGACTATGATGTGTGGATCTAGTAACTTGGTGACTATGATTTCTCTCCAAGCAGAAGAGTGGATCATGTGCCAAATTAGATCAATCACTCAATCCAGGTTCCCATTTGGTTGGGAGAAAGTTTACGGTAACTAGTTGGAAATTCTTGCCGTGGAACAGTAAGGTTTTCCAATAATTTTGAGGCTTCATCCATGTGAGGGAAAATGTGAATTTGATGACTCCCTTTGCATAACTTACAAGGAAACCTAACTTTAGTCTTTTTACCCAAAACCTGACTATCACTGGTTGATGGATCAACGGAAAGTTGATGAGATTTTTCTGACCATACTTCCAAGACCTTTGGAATACTGGGACAATTGATAAGGAAGTGGTCACCCTTACAAAGCCTGCAAGGGTATTTGGGTTTACGATGCATGTTGGAGGTTTCCTCAACACAACTAACACTTATAGCCATGGTTGGTTGGTTGAATTCTTTCTTATCTTGCTTCTTCTTCTTCTTCTTCTTCCCTTTCTTCTTCTTCTTAGCCACCTGGTTACTAGCGTCAAGGCTTTTACCAAGCGAAGAGGAAGAAATGGAAGAAGAAATATTAGGCGAAGAAGGTAAAGGGTCAATAGAAGGTTGGTGATGTTGAGATGGTGAACTCTGTTGAAGTGAAGCATCCGGTTGAGGTGGAACAATTGGAGTATTCGGGGCCAACGAAGTTGAAAATAACCATATTAGTAAACCTATTGTAAATCCAGGTAATGACAAAGTAGCCATATAAGGAGGACCAACATTTCCAAAGCAGGGAAAAGTACTAGGATTCTCATTAAGAGGGGTTCCTTGGTTGGTAAATTCCGGAACAGTTTCCATTATATTCAACTTCAGTGAATTTTATTAACAATTTAAAAACTAAAATTAACAATTCACAATTCACACCTATGGTCTCTAAAAGTAAAAACAAAAAAATTAACACGCGCTATCAAATCTATGAGTCAAACCACACACAAACAGTAACTTCCCGTACTAAAAACACTATTTGGTGATGAAATCCAACATCATAGAATTTAATACAGAAAGGGCGGTTGGAACAGTTAACCTGACAACCTGCTTAATGAAACAGACTGGCACAAGTTTCTTCACAAAACCATCTCGAGTGAAGATAACCCCCAGAGAGTCCAAGTGAGTCTAGTCGACGTCTGCTCCAGGTACAGTGAGATCTTTCCTTCACTGTCACCTTAGGAAATAACCTTAAGCTTATGGACACTAAGGTTACCAACATTAACAAATATAACTGGGGGAACAGTCTACGATCCGATCCCACGCGCAAGGGCAGAGTAACAAAGCTCAATCCCCTTAAAGGTTCCTCGACATGGTTAATCCAAGGTTTACCGACAAGTGACCCCAGGCTCCTCAACAATGGTTAATCCGAGGTTTACCGTTTGTAATGCGCACAGAATCTTCTATCTTCCCCAATGAAACAAAATTGATTGTCTCAAAGGTTCAGACATGATCTCGTGATTGAATTCTTTAAGAGAAGCTTCCTAGATTGTACCAATTACAAATGGATTTATTTCCTACCGCAAGATTTATCTACTTGTTTGTTTTTGTTGCTTTGGAAATTTAACTACAACCTATTCCAAAGCACTAATCCTGAGCTAGATTGGTGGAAAGAGCCCTAAAAATGTAAAAATTACTAAATGAATTTTAATTAAGCGCTGTGTTATTAAGGCTGTTATTACTCAAAAGGGTAAATGGATATGAAACCAATGGTGTTATGACCCGAACCAAAACTGAATGCAATCGAATATGATAATGTAATCTTTTCAATTCGATGAATCCTAACTAAAGTAAGGAGAGAGTTTCCATGCACTTCTAACAATGCAAAAATTGATCACTAAGAGAAAATATAACAAATTCTCTAATGCACTAATTTTATCAAGAAAAACTAATGCAAATCAATTCTAAAACAATTTTTTATTTTTGTGTTTTTAAAACAAGCATAAAAACATCTAAATTTAAATCAAAGAAAACTGATCTAAATCTACGATTCATTTTTCAGAATGTAAACTATGCAGTTGTAATCTATGCACAATTCACATGAAAAGTATGCAAATGTAATCTATGCACATTTTTCATTCATATTCTGAAAATGAGAATTCTAATTATGCAAATGTGATCTATGCAAGAGAATTCTCAAACACAATCAAGTGCAAGCCAAGAAAATCGGGTGAGAGTTCCAAAGATAAAAAAAAATAAAAAAACTCAAAGGCGATTAACACTCATACACAATTTAGCCCCCCCCCCAGCGAATGAGGGGGAATTTTTTTTGCAAAAACAAAATAAAAAAGATGAAAAATTGTGAAAAGACTGAGACAAACCTCCAAGTAATGACCAAAGGAAATCAAATTAAGAATTTCTCAAAAAAGAGACTCAAAACACCCAATTAACTTAATGGAGATTGATGAGATGAAGAATTGCTGAAAGAAATTCAGAAACAAGAGATTTTTGACAGAGAAATATAGATCTGGGTAGATGCTAAGAATCCTAAATTAAATCTAAAATAAACTAGAAAAAAGAAATCTAAAGTTTTTCAAAAAATTTAACAGGGTCCACAGGCTTGCAGAAGGAATGGGTGTGGTACCGCACTGTTTACTAAAGCAAAAATGCGAAACTGCCCGCACTGTGAAAAGAAGACAAAGTGTGGTCCTAGGAAAAATTAAAGAAAAACATAAAAGATCTCAAAATTTTCAAAAACAGAGAAAACCTAAGCTACCCAGGCAGATATCCATCAATCAAAAACCAGGAAAAATTTTCCTCAAATCAAAATAAAAGAGAACCAAAAACAACAAGTTTCTTTCCCCAGTGGAGTCGCCAATTTTTTGGCCGGATAAATCATTCTTGCGGACAAGACCGATCTCCCTAGTACTAAAAGTATCTAGCAACCAACAACCAAATAGACTAATATTTCTCTAAGCATATACGATCTATGAAAAGCTCTATAGAGGTGTTAGGGACTTACCGTTTTTCCAGTGCTTGTTTGAAGTCGTTGTTGTCCCTCGCGCGCTTGAAGGAGTTTTCCTCGTAAACCTACAGTAAAAAACAAGCAAAATATTACCTAGCACCTGTATAGAAATCATCATAAGCCATGCTTATCATAGTGATCAAGGAATATATGAAATAAACCATGAACAGATAGCTTATTGAGAAAAATGAGTATATTTGTATTAATTTCAAAAGAAGGAAAACCTTACAACCTGATCCTTGATGTTCGAAAGGCCTTCTCGGGGTCCGAAGAAGGAGTCTCCTCTAATTCGATAAGCTCTGCACTCCTCCAACCAAGACAAGTAGAGGTATGTAATCTCTCCTCACAAATGTCTTAGTCAACTGAGTCTAAATCTCAACAGCACTTAACCTCAAATCTTCTTAAGCTTGACCTCCCTTTGAGGCTACCCAATGCCTCTTTTTATAGTGGAAAAGAGGAGGTTTTTTGTTCCAAGTATGAAGGGATAAAATCCTCCTTCAAAGGGATAAGCTCCTCACATCAAGGGGTTAGCTCCATAAGGTAAGGGATTCATGCACCTCACAAGAGCGGTTCTGCCACCGCAAGATCCATTCTAGAAGCTTCCAGAATTTATTTTAATTGAGATTTTTGGAAATTACTTGCGCCTTTTTGATCTTACAGGGGTCCGCAACTTTAACACAGATAAAGTGCGTTCAGGTACGCAAGAGAGTTGAACATTAGGTGCGGGACCGCAGGTAAGATAGAGAGAAAGTGCGACACCAAAGTTTAGGAGACTTTTAGGAACATTTCTCTGATTTTCAAGTCTTGACATGAGGAACTGATATATTAGACTTGCAGAGGAGGTATGTATGAGTGTTAATGAGCTCATACAGTTAGCAGAATGTCAAGGTGACAATTTTTAGTGTAACAGTATGTTCCACCCTTCTATATTTCTCTGTTGATTCATGATTATACTCTACATAATTGCATGCTGGATTCAGGAGTGTCCCATAATCTCATGCCATTGTCTGTTATGAAGGAACTTAACTTGCAGATTACCAAACCTTATATGGATCTATATTCATTTGAATCCAAAAGGGTGAAATGAGTTGGGTAATTAAAGATGTAGTAGTTTCGTTGGCACAAATCCTAGAAAAGAGTATAGTCATGGATGTAGTGGTTCCTAACATCCAAACCATGTTTGGAATGCTCCTGTCAAGATCTTGGGGAGAAAAGTTGGGAGGTGTACTAAAATTATATTTCACTTATTCTATCATTCCGATTTTTAGTGGGGAAGAAAGGAGGTTGTACAAGGAAACAAGGTTTGTGAAGACTACCTCCAAGAAATATGTAGGAAATTCCCCCATTTATAGTCAAGAAACAAAAGACATTTCTTGTTTCATGCTGCATGAAGATGCATAATTTGCTAAAGACACAGGGAAGCAAATCTCTTCAGCATTTGTGAATAGTGAGCTACACTCAAGGAATATTTGGAAGTACTACTTTGATGGTGCCTACTCCAAGGAGGGTGCAGGTGCTAGATTCTTGCTGATATCACCAGAAGGTAACCTCATGCCTTTCTCTTTTAAACTATAATTTGATTCAACAAACAATGTGGCTGAGTATGAGGCCTTAATATCAAGCCTTCAAGTTGCTAAACAGATGGGAGTTTAATGTATTTCAATTTTTGGTGACTCTGAATTGATAATAAGGTAGATTAAAAATCATTGTCAAACCAAGCATCCAAGATTGAGATCATATAGGAATGAAGTGCGGGATCTGGTAGAAAAGTATTTTGAAGCATTCAATCTTTAGTATATTCCGAGGGAGGAGAATATATTGGCCAATTCTTTAGCAGTTGCAGCCATCAATTTTAAACCTCCAATAAATCCAAGGTTAAGGTATGAGATTGAAATTAGGCATAGACCTTCTATCCCTGATAATGTGAAACATTGGTAGGTGTTTGACGATGATGAATAGATAAGTCAGTTCCTGACCATGATTGGAAACTTTAAAGATGCTAAGATATACCAAGAGGAAGAACAAACAGAGCAGAAAGAAGAAATAAGAAACCTTAGGCAGTCAATAGGTGAACAAAATATTATCCAATTGAAAGATAATGTGCTCCCCAAAGGGTTGGTTCCCCTTGAAATATTATTCGATGCTAATGATGTTGCTATTGATTCAAAGAAAACACATCAAGAAGAAGAGATGGAAGATTGTAATTTGGGAACGTATCAAGAACCCAAAATAGTGAAATTTTTCAAAGGTGTTCCCAAAAACTACAAAGAAAGATACATCAATCTTTTTAAGAAATTTATGACCGTGTTTTCCTGGTCATATGAAGACCTGAAAACATATGACAAAATAATTATTCAACATAAGATTCCATTGAACGAAGGACTCAAACCACACAGAAAGAAGCTTAGATAGATCAATCCATTGTTGTTAGCTCCAATCGAAAAAGAAGTGAAGAAACTGTTACATGCGAAAATTATAGTTCCTCTCAGATATTCAGACCGGGTTTCTAATCTGGTCCTTGTAAGAAAGAAGAATAGAGAGATAAGAATTTGTGTAGACTTCAGGAACTTGAACTGAGCATCTCTAAAATAAAATTATCCTTTGTTGAAAATGGATTATGTCTTACAGAAGGTGACAGGAGCTCACAGGTTGTCTATGGTTGATAGATTTTCTGGGTACAATTAGGTAGTAGTAGAAAAATAAGATTATAAGAAGACTATTTTCACTACACCCTAGGGAACCTTCATGTACACAATGATGCCATTTGGCCTTATGAACGTAGGTGCAACATTTTAGAGGGCCATGGAAATAGCCTTCGTTGGTGACAGTTTTGTAGTTATATATTTGGATGATGTAACTATTTTCTCAGGGTCAGATGATGAACACTTGGAGCATTTACAAAAAAATTTTCATAAGTGCAAAAATTTTGTTCTGTCATTAAATTCCAAGAAATATTTATTTGCCTTAGAAGAAGGTAAATTATTGGGTCACATAATTTCTAAACAAGGAGTAAAGATTGACCCAGAAAGGGTGTAAGCCATTCAGACTCTTCCTTTACCTAGAATCAAGAAGGATATCCAGAGATTCCTAGGAAAAATAAAATTTCTGAGGAGGTTTCTGACCAATTATGCTAAGATTGTCAGAAGTATAAGAGATATGTTGAAGAAAAATTGATGCAAGGGCATTAGACACTAGCCATAAATGCAAGAGGTTTTGTCCACATGTTGTGGCTAGGAGGGTTCGAAATCATCTAAATTGTAACATCCAGGTGTCAATACCTCAGCTGACTGTACCATTTAGAGTAGTTAGAGTTGTAGAAGTCGAATAGTTCAATTAGTACATCTGTCATGTTTCAGTTAGTTGAATGATTGTAATTAGGCTTTTGATTTTCTAAAATGGTCCTCACAGAGGAACCGAAGAGACGCATTGTAATGTACATAATTGTATTCCTCGGATGTATTGAGGAGAGAAGAGAAGGAGAAGAGAGCTTTATATAATAAAATCTCTGTGTGTTAACAATTGTTTCCAGTTAAATAATTTCAGTTCTCTTTGGCCATTGAATTGTCTCGAACTGTTAATTGTGAATAGTTGTTTAACTGTGACGCGATTGTGTACGGGTAATTCCACTTTTCTCTGTCTATTTTTCCCGTGAATTGTTTGGATAAACTCTGTGAATTGAATTCCAACACAGTCCTCTGTCTGTATTACTATGAAACTCCCCACCGAATGATCATACCGAAATCTATTGAAATAAACCCAAGTTGTGAACCTGAGTTAAGGCATACGAAGGATTACACAAACCGACGTGAACCATGGTTAATCATTGTACCAAAACTCGCGAGCGGATTGACGAAGCCACCTTGCCCATATCGCACCGCTTTTCTAGAGCAAGCGGTATTCTTCGATCACGAGCGATCCCATAGAACCGTTGACACGTGGAAGAGGTGGACCCATTAAAACCACCATCTTTGCGCGCCATCGCACGTTAAAGGTCGACCAAGGAGGGCGCGCAATATTGTTGAGCGCCATCGATCTAGAGGGGAGCCATCGGATGGTGATCGCTTGATAAAGATGCACGGACGATAACTGAGGTACTGTGCGTGCATTTGATTGGCTATCGATCATGGAGGTGGGGCCTGGAGCCAAAGGTCTATTACAAAGTCAACTGATAAAAGTGTTGGGCATTTATATAAAGTTCAGAGACATAATTTAATTTTCAAAGACTGTTAATAATGTTTGTTTATCAAATTCCTCGAATTTGATAAATAAATTCTCGAGAAAAGGAAGAGACCACGTGGAGGTGAAATAAGCTAATTGTGGGAATGATGACAGAGCCACCTCTACAGTAGACAATCTCTCGTCAGGGGTGACTTTCAGTTTTTTTGTCATCATTTGTGGTATCAGAGCCGTTTTTTCCAAGTTTCTTTTGCAGAGAGCTAACATGGCAATCCGAGTTGGTAGAGGTGCTGGCAGAAGGAGACCTGTTGCCAACGCAGAGGTGTTGGGGATGTTGCAGAGGGTCGAGGCTAGAATGGACACCATAGAGCGAAAACAACCCAGAGATCCTGAAGACATCAGTGAACTTGAAATAGAAGAAGCGGAAGAAAATATTGAGATTCCTCCCGACATGAGGCTCCTCAGAACTGTTCTGGGGTCTGCAGTTAAGCCCATAATTGAAGTGTCGAGTTATGCAGGGGGATTGAATCCAGAGGAGCTGGTGGACTGGATAAATGAAATGAATAAATGCTTCGATTATGAAGAAATAAGTGAAGATAAAAAGGTCAATTTTGCAGTGACAAAGCTGAAAGGACATGCTGCACTCTGGTGGGATGGAGCGCAGGCAGAAAGAAGGAGAGTTGGCAAGCAACCTATCAAAAGCTAGACCAGAATGATGGCTAAATTAAAAGGTAAATTCTTGCCTAGTGATTATCAGCTGGCGTTGTATAGGAAAATGTAGAACCTGAGATAGTGGTTGCTGACAGTAAAAGAATACACAGAGGAATTCTACAGAGTAAGCATAAGAGTTGGGCAATTCCAGGACACACCAGAGAAGACTACCAGATATGTGAATGGTCTCAAGCTGGAGATCCAAGATGAGATTGGTATCCTGTCTCCTAAGACAGTTTAAGAGGCCTATCAGATGGCCTTGAAAGCAGAGGAGCAACTCCTGAGGAAACAGTCTACCAAGAAGAGAGGTACTTTCCATGGAAAGGGAAGTCAGGGTGGTAGAGGAAATCCTACTACACCCACGGATGGAGCTAACAGTAGCTCACCTCAGAATGCATCTACAGAGGATGATGCAAGGGGCAGAAGGGGTTCTTACAGAGGAAAAGGAAGAGGAGGCAGAGACAAAGGTAGAGGTAGAGATTTGAGGTGTTATAGATGTCAGCAAGTGGGACATAAGCACTATGAGTGTCCAGAGAATGTGGGTGCTGGTCCAAGAAACGCTGTTGTTGCCCAGGCTGGAGAAGAGGAAGAAATTGAAGAAGAAATTCTACCAGAGAGGGGAGAGTCCTTAGTGGTTAAAAAGGTCCTGTTGAAGCAAACCAAAGAGGCCACTGAGCCTGCACAAAGGAAGAATTTGTTTAGGAGTATATGCAAAGTTTAAGGGAAATGCTGCCAGCTAGTCATTGATAGTGGCAGCACAGACAATTTGGTTTCCGCTGAGGTGATAGAAAAGTTGAAGTTGAAGACAAGGGAGCATCCAACTCCCTACAGGGTGTCCTGGCTGCATAAAGGGCACCAGCTGGTTGTAAAGGAACAGTGTGAGATAGAGCTGCAAATGGGAAAATACAAAGATAAGGTCCTGTGTGATGTAATGCCCATGGATGTGTGTCATATACTGCTAGGTAGGCCTTGGCAGTTTGACAGAGCAGCAGTGCATGATGGAAAGAAGAACACTTACAGGTTCTTCAAGGATGGGGTACATCATACATTGATACCCATGGAAGAATGGTTAAAAAAAAAAATTACGGCAAAAAAACTTGATTTTTCACTTTTTTTCAGTGCTCCAGAGCTCTCAATCACCGATGCGCTCTACAAGAGAAAGCGCCGGTGCACACAAAAAATTGGCACACCAGATACCGTGCGCTCCATACACACTCGCTTGGTACATCGTATTGCTTTAAAGCACCGATGCTTCACAACTCTTCCGTGCCGGTGCATCATAAAACACCGTGTCAAACTAGAAATCGCTCGGTGCGGTGTTAAGAAACTGCACCGGTGCATCATAAAACACTGCGCTAAAACAGAAATGGACCGGTGCGTTCATATGAAACAACATCGGTGCGCCTATAAATCCCGCGCACCAGAACAAGGTTAAAAAAAAAATTACGGCCGAAAAACCGCATTTTTTACTTTTCTCAGTGCTCCAGAGCTCTCAATCACCAGTGCGCTCTACAAGAGAAAGCACCGATCGCACAAAACATTGGCACACCGGACATCGTGCACTCTGTACACACCCGCTCAGTGTGTCCTATAACTGTAGAGCACTGGTGCTTCACAACTATTCTACCCCGGTGCATCATAAAACACTGCGCCAAAACAGAAATAGCCCGGTGTGGTGTTAAGGAACCACACCGATGCATCATAAAACACCATGCCAAAAATGGAACCACCCAGTGTGGTCTTAAGCAACCGCACCAGTGCGCCTATAAAACCCGCGCACCAGAACAGGGTTAAATAAAAAAAAATTATGGCAAAAAAACAGCATTTTTCACTTTTCTCAGTGCTCTAGAGCTCTCAAGAACCGGTGCAATTTCTCCTTCTTTGAGCTGCCCTGACATCAGTGCTCCCATTGCACCCATTGCATGCACTGCTGCTGTTCATTACCCACCAATCTCCAACTTGCATTTTGGAAAACGGTGGGAAAATTTTCTTTTGCAAATTCTACAACCAATATGCCTCCTCGATGGTGAAATGTACATGCATTTTTCTTGTTTTTCCATAATTAAGCTTTTTGTCGGATTAGAATTTGAAATAACCTTAAAATTAACCCTTTTTTATTTTTATTTTTATTTTTTATTTTTTTATTTTTAAATTTTTTTCACGTGGTGCGCACGAGCCTTTCGGCTCGCACCGATAAGCGGTGCTGCCTATAAAATTTACAGGCCGCATCGCAACCAGTTCTAACGGTAATTGCACAGTGTCTAGGGCAGTACCGAAAGGTGCCCCGTGTTATTTAACAAAGAAAAGAAAAGAAAAGTGTGGTGCAGTAATTTAGCCAGGCGCACCGTTGAGCATGGGAATAGCAATGTGGTGCTTTGACAGAAATATCTGCCCTGGTGTCGGTTAGCACACTGTATTCAGCATTCCGACAGGGTCAACGGTGCGGCCTGGTAAAAGACCGCACCATTGACTATGTAATTTGTCAGGAAGTCGGTGCGCTGACACGACTATACGTGCCGAGGCATATATTTCGTCAGCGCACTGCTCTTCTAAAACCATATATAGTCAACCGTGCTTTAAAAAATTTCATGTGCACCGCATACGGTGCGTTTGATTTCATCTGGGGCACTGCCTCCGGTGCACTACAAACAAACCCCGCACCAGAATCGGTGCTTGACTATTTTTGTGGCGCACTGACTGGTCTAATTTTTTTCCAAAAAAAACTATATATGTATATTCCTAAATACATGTTTGATTTAATAATTTTTTTATATTTAATATGTCAATGATTCAGAGAGAAGAGGAGGAAAAACAACAACAACAGGCGGAGCAGTATGACAAGCTTTGCCAGTGAGAGGCACGAGAGAGGGAGAGAGATGCGTACCCTTGCCCTATTACAACAGATACCCAAGGGCTCCTAAGGCAGGTAGGCCTCCTCAAGTTCTATGAGGAGTCTACTTCCCTAAAGGCCCATAGTGTGTTTTTGAGACATCTTATCCGCCGGTGGAATGCCCACCAACGGGCTTTCCAGGTTGGTCCTGACTAGTGGTACACACCAAATGAGGAGGATATATATTTCATTACAGGGCTGCTGAGGAGAGGGATGGATTATCCCTCGTTCCCAAAGGTTCCAACTGGTTGTGTAGCAGGGAGTCAGTTAGTTTACTCCCAGAGATACATTGGAGCAGATGTATTGTCTCCTTCAGAGTTTTAGGTCACTAGAGGTTAGTTACGTATTGGTGCATTTGGTAGACAGGACGTGCAGTGCCTCTCACTTCTTATTTTGACCATTTCACACAACACTAGTGATGGGAATCACATTAGTTGCTCGCTTCAATATTATGTTGATTCTTTAGTACATGAGCCACAACTTGTATGCGGTCTACCATTTTTTTGCGGAAGTTTTGTACGGCCTTAGATAGATGTCGTGCTCATTCACAAGGGAGGGTAAACTTCCCTTTTGCTTCAAGGCTTTTTTGTTTATTTTTTGAGAGGTTTCCAGAGATGAGGCCTACTTTTGTTTGGCAGCCTCGTAGGCCAATGTTGGAGGCTTGGATGCACATGTGGGGGTAGATGATGCCCAATAGGGGAGAGACTATGTTTCCAGCCAGAATATCGCATGATGCACCGGACTTACTAGCCAGCGTTGACGAGCTGCATCCCTTCATTATGGTCCCCTGTCCCTATGCTGGATTGGATTGGCGAGGGTGTTCCAACATCATCTTCATAGATGATGAGCCGCCAGATGATAGAGGTAATATTATTGTTTTATTTATATTTATTCTAACATGTTATTTAACTTGTTTTTATTAAATTGTGTAATGAAATTGTCGAATTATTGTTTTGTACTTGTATATATTTTGCAGACATTGGATTTTTTGATGGCGACAAGATGCCCGCACTACCACATGATCCAGGTGTGAATCTTGATGACGATCAGGGCATAGAAAATGCCGAGGATCATGATCAGGAGGCCGGTGCAGAGAGACACGCTCCTCCTGGTTCGTCGATACCGCTTTTTGCTAGGCACGCTCGACCTGATACTAGATACAGGATGGAGTTGGGCGACCAACTCAGTGCATTGATTGTTGAGGCAGGCATCAGGCCTGCTCATTACAAAGAGATACATGCCGATGATAGGCTATTACAGATGTGGAGAGGCATGACACATGACATGTACAACCTGATGCGGCATGTCGTAGGAACTACGACAACTGTTACGCGACTGAGGAGGACTGTTGCACGTTATAGGCGTGGTCGAGACCTAGCACGTGATGGAAAGTCCATGAGTAGTGACCCATCATCTCATGATCGTTCACCTCGCGCCGCGCCTGATGAGCATGAGGCTCCACTAGCATATAGCAATCATCATGGAGATGAGGCTGGACCATCGGCCACGTCTAGTCAGCAACCAGCAACATCCATCGATACTAGTCATGATCATGAGCAGGTTGAATCATCGATCGTTGAGGCTACACCATTGACTGAACAGGCCTCCACTAGTACTGTTATTGATGTTATACTACCACCAGCTGATCCATGACATTTATATTAGTCCATGTATTTTATGTTCATGTTGCAGTTGTACTTAATTTACATGTTGGTGATCATCATGATGTGTATATTGTTAGGTCATGTTAGATATGTTCATTTAATGTGCAGCTTGCAGATAGATGTGTATGTGATAGCATGAGTTATTTGACATGAGATGTGTATTTGATGCTTGTGTTGTGATGATGTTAATATATAATGTTAATTTGATGTTTGAGTGTGTTTTTTAGTCCAATATGATGTTAGTACGATGGTTATCATGATCATGATGTTTATTAATTAATTTAATATTAAATGACCATGATATTTATTAGATATTATGTCATGATTGTATTTGAAATTTAAATTTTAACTGTATGTAAAATTGTAAAATTGTATTTGTATTTGTAATTGTGATTTTAACTGTAATTGTATGTAAAATATTTAATGTAAAATTTTAATTGTACTTGTAATATTTAATTTATTGTGAAATGATTGTAATTGTAATTGTATATATGAAAAATTGTAAAATTGTAATTGTAATTGTAATTGTAATTGTATGTAAAATTCTAAAATTGTAGTTGTATTTGTAATTGTAATTGTAATTTTAACTGTAATTGTATGTAAAATATTTATTAATGTGAAATTTTAATTGTAATTGTAATATTTAATTTATTGTGAAATGATTGTAATTGTAATTTTAATTGTAATTGTATATATGACAAATTGTAAATTGTAATTGTAATTCTAATTGTATGTAAAATTCTAAAATTGTAATTTTATTTGTAATTGTAATTGTAATTTTACCTGTAATTGTATGTAAATATTTATTAATGTAAAATTTTAGTTGTAATTGTAATATTTAATTTATTGTGAAATGATTGTGATTGTAATTATATATATGACAAATTGTAAAATTGTAATTGTAATTGTATGTAAAATATTTGTAAAATTGTAATTGTAATTGTAAATGTAATTCTAATTCTAATTCTAATTGTATGTAAAATATTTGTAAAATTTTAATTGTAAATGTAATTGTATGTAAAATTAAAATTCTAATTCTAATTCTAATCGTAATTGTATGTGAAATTGTAAAATTGTAATTGTAATTGTAATTGTATGTAAAATATTTGTAAAATTTTAATTGTATTAATGTGAAATGATTTTATTAAAATATTTAAATTTGTAAATTTGTAAATAATTGTAAAATAATAAATCTAGAATAATATGAATTTTTGTAACATAATAAAGTTTAGAAAATAATGCAAATAAATTAATGTACTTTAGAATTATCATTATTTTATTATGATCTTACATACAAAAAAAATAATAATTTTATACAGTTTGGTGCACTTATCATCATTACACGCACCGGTGTGTCTTAGTACAAAGACGCACTGGTGCTTCATAACTCTTACGCACCGGTGCGTCACATGACACCGCGCCAAAACATAAATCTCGATCTTACAAACAACACCGGTGCGCCTATAAAACTCCGCGCACCGGAACAAGGTTATTCTGTAAAGTGCATTATTGGAGCAGTGGAGGGTTCGAATCATGGGAAATATTTTTTTTGAGGAAGGGAAGGATTCTCTTTCCCTTAAGGACAACAAAGAAAGATCAATTGACATTGTTGATCAGGCTGTTAGGTCCCATGAAGGGAAATATTCTCCAAAATGCATTTAAAATCAACTGGGAGTACTGTCCAAGCTTCGGTTGGCTTACATAAAATTTTTCCGGCAAAGCTAATGTCGCATAAAATCACATCTTCGGCTTTCAATTGAACCTGAATGAAATCTCTAACTTGTCTGAGCTGTGGTCATGTGGATGAAACCAGTAAAAACTCTGCTTGTATTATAAATGGAAATCCAATGACCATTTCTGTGGGAAGAAAAGCATAGATACTTGCAGCTACCATATTTCCACCTGCAAATCGGTTTCACATTGGAAAAGCTAATGTAATAGCCCATTTTGTGATTTCTTTCCTCTGCTCAACCCTATGCTCATTTTCTATGGGAAACCATTGCCTCCACATGTAATAACTGCATTGTCTAGTCGAAAATCGGTCTTCTTCTGCTAACAAATGTAGAATGAAGGACTCGTTGTCATTTCTCCCAGAACATTCAAGGTCAGTTTCTCATAAAACAGAGATTGTATAAATTTTGTTAAGATTAAGATAGAAAGCACAAAGGGGAAAAGAGGAAATTGGATGCCAAGATGGAGGAGGAACTTACAAATGAGCAAGCAGATCATGGGTCAGTAAGCAGATCATGGGGCACCTTTTCTTGTTGCAGGTTATGGAAAGGTTCAAGTTTCTTTTTCTGAAAGAAGAAGAGGTGTAGTTTTGAAAAGAAATGGCCCAAAGATTTTCACAACAAAATGTACATTTCCAACATGTGTAAAAACTAAAATATCTCCAACTTCAATAAACTGCTCAGAAACAAAACTTTCCCAACCATTTGTGAAAACTTCCCACGTCTTAGCATAACATAGGTTCACATGCCACAATTTCCCACTTGGGCCCTGTAGTATTGCATCTTCACACACCCCACATTGCATTCTCTCCACATAATCAGTGGGGACCTCTTGCAATAAAAAAAATGCACTGGAAGAATAGTTATTTCCATCAAGAATTTATCCAATTCCAATTGTCAATTCTAATTCTAATTCTCAAGAATAAAAAAAATTATAATTCTCAATTTCTATGGTTGGAGTTCACTAAATTTTAGTGTACACACCTAAAAGTAATTTCGGTGCCTTAACCGCAAATCGGTGCTACTGTACATATAACCGCACCGGTGCATTTTAGTTACTGTGTGCCAGTGCTGGTGTTACCTAAGGACGCACCGGTGCGGTGCTATTAAGTGATGCACCAGTGACAAATAAACGCAAATAAAATAATCACAACTCTATTTTCTTTAAGTGAAAAAAAGCGGCAGATTAAAAAATGGGCAACAATTTTTTTCGAAAATCTAATTTCATAAAATAATTGTTTAAATACTAAACACTTTTCATTATTTCACTATTTTTGCTAAAATTTCCAGCCAGAGATTTGCAGGAGACATACCTGGAACAAGAGAGCACGAGAGCACTGTGGAGCACCGAAATACGTTCGAACAAAAGTATTCAGACAATCAGAAACCAAAACTCTGGTGATTGAAACCCTGTATCATATAATTTCAAACCATCTAGTGATTAAATTTGATTTTTTTTTTACTTTTTTTTTGTAGTTTTACCCATTTTTACCCTAAACCCTTCATTTTTTTTTTTTCCCTTCTCCTTGTTTTTGTGATTTTAGAATTAGGTTTTTTCATTTTATATTGACGTCCAACCCATTGGACGACTTTAATAGTTGGATCCCAATCCATTCGGCCATTGTGTGAATTTTTGGAAAAAATAGTTTTTTTTAAATTTATCAGTGTACCCTATGTAACCTAGCGCACCGGTGCGCTGTATTGTACAGTGCACCGCACAAGTACTGTAATAAAAAATTTGAAAACAATTTTTTAAAATCAGTGCGCCATATCTGAAATAGGGCACTGGTGCTCCATGTTATGAGGATAGCACCGTACGGTCTATTACAATGTTTGTGCGGTGCATTTATGATACCACCACGCACCGTACGGTCTATTATACTGTTTTTGCGGTGCATTTTTAATACCCCCACACACTGACGGCGGTGCGTACATCATGAAAGGCGCACTGGTTTCTTGAGATTTATTTTTTACCTGAAAAATTTGATAATTTATTTATAAATATATTAATGAATGATATGGTACAGGTTTCAGATTGATAAAGAAATGACTAACAAGAGATCAAGTAATAAAAATACTGATAACACATCAAGAAAAGCAAAAAAATGGAAGTTCTTTATAAATTCTTTATAGAAAATATTATTTTTGAACTATATGTAAGTTTAACTAATATGTATTGTTTACTGTGTATCAGGCAGAGCCACAAAATGACGAAGCTTGATAAGATTATTTATGATCTAGGACTAGAAGAGCGTAAAAGTTTGATTGAAAAATTGCAAAAGGATGAATCAGGTGAATGAAAAAATACTATCGATCTAATATGAGTTTCTTTTTTTAATTATCGTTAATAATATACTTAAAATTATTAGATAACATGTGTCAAACAATCTATTAATTCACATCTGTTTAATGTTCTACAGGGACCAAAAACTCAGAAAAGGAATGTTGTTCTAAGAAAAGAAAAAAAATAGAACATGCAAATGAAAATGAATTGCTCCTTAGCTCATCTGGAGTGCTGCTGGAGATTAACGAAAAGGGAAAAAACTTTTACAAAAGTTTGAGGGACCTAGTGGAATGAATGTATAGACGTTCTTTCCACTTACAATACAAAAATCAATCCAATGATTCAAAGAACCAAATTTTATCTAAACTACAGGAAGAGTTTTCCAGAGAATTGGTCAATGAGACATGTCAGACTTTTAATAGCAAAAACGTACAAAAAAAAAGGAATGAAAAAGTAATATTCCCTTATATGTTTGTCTAGAATTATTTATAAATATCACTTTTGTTATATTTACTTTTCATATATCAATATAAAAATTAAATATTTTATTGTCATGTTACATTTTCAGGAAGATTATGAAAATCTCAAAATATGAACGAGTTGATATCAGAAATATGCCAGTAGGAATGTCCAAAAAGGTGTACAAGGAGATGGTCAAAGAAATGGACAAAATTGCATCACAGGAGGAGCCATCTCAACAATAACGTGCTTCAAATGTAATATGTAATCATTGAATTTCTCAATCATTAGGTACAATAAATAAACAATTTTTCATTAAATATTAATTTTCAAGAATTTTCTTACAAAAAAGAAAAGAAAATGGAACCCATTCAACACATAAAACATGACGACAAGGAAAGGGTTGATATCTAAGTTTGTGAGTAGTTGTTACTTCCTTATAACAACTTAAATAGATTTCGTTTTTGTATTTTTTAAGTTGTTTTACAAAAATCATCATTGAATGTCTTCAAACGGGTGCTAGCATACAAAGAAGAAGCATCAGATGAATTGATTGAAATTGGGTTAAATATGGGTTGTGAGTATATGTTGGCATATTAGAAATTAATTGTGGAATTTGTAAGCATCTATTGATCTTGTTTTAATTAGCTCCGTCTATAATTAATAGAACAAAAAAATATTTTATATTAAATATATGATTTGTTATGGGGTATAAAACTTGTAGGAAACAAAGTATGGAACTGCACCAACAAATGAAATTTTGAAAGATGGCATGGTACATGGTTTTGAAAGAATGTGTGTAGTTTATGAGTCAATTGTTGCTATGGTATGTCATTTTTCTTTTCGATTTACATTGATGTATATTATTTAATATTTCAATTTTCATTATTCTCACCAATTTATATACATTCATTTTAGTTTATTTTTATGTTTGTAGATGGAAGGTGAAGAAGAAGAAAACAATCAACACCGTGAACAAAACATTCCTGAAAATAACCCAAGTCATGGAAGTAGCTCTAGCAGTGACGACAGTTCAAGCGAAGAATGATGATCACTATGTTTGGATATCAAAGCAAGGCGTTGTATTTTTTGAAATATGTTTGTGAAATCAGAAATTTTGTTTAATGTAATGGACATAGTGTCCCAATTGAAAGACAAAGGGATACCAATAACTGCCCCTTTTTATATGATAAAGACTATCTTATTCATATATATATATATATATATGATAAAATATGTTTTAATTTGTTCTATTGTGTTCTCCATTGTCGTCCTCAAATGCACTAATAAAAATTTAATTCATATGAATATTGTTATAAGATATGTATGTGTTGACTTTTGATGAATAATGAATTTTAAAAAACCACAATAATTATGATATGATATAACAAATTAATCTAAACATCACATTCAAATGCATTAATAAAAATGTAATTAATATGAATATTGTTATAAGATGTGTCAACTTTTGATGAATAATGAATTTAAAACAATCACAATAATTGCACTGTCATAGATCGATGTTTCTAAAAAATGCAAAATGAAAACCGATGCATGTCAGTAACTGTACACCGGTGCGTTTCTACGACCTATGGGTACTGAACAAGTACTTAAACCAATTAAAAATATCGGTGCATTTGTGCAGTACAACACATCGGTGTGTTTATGTGTCTATACGCACCGGTGCCAATTATAAATCTCGGTGCATTTGTGTGATACTGCGCACTAGGGTGTTTATGTGTCTATAAGCACCAGTGCATTTGTACGACCTATGGCCACCGCACGAATACTGATACCAATTATAAATCTTGGTGCATTTGTGTGATATTGCGCACCAGTCCATTTGTATAAGTCTACGCATCGGTGCATTGATACGACCTATGGGCACTGCACAAACCCACGACTAATTAGAACGACCCTGTGCATTGTATCACCAACACTACGCCCGGTGCGGTTTTATACCTTAACGGCCCGGTGCATTCTCCTTCGACCGCCCCGGGGCACCTTCTACATGTACACACCGGTGCGTCAAAGCCAGAGTAGTGCACCGATGAAAAAAAACATCTGTAATACCCTTCGGCCGCCCATTTTTTTATAGTTGTGTTGAATTTCCATTAAAAGCTCCGCCAAAACCTCTGTAACCATAAACGGATGTTGTAGCAAATGTTTTTTTGACAATTTTGACCAATTTTATAACACTAAAAACCTCCTTTATAACCTCCGCTAGAGGGTCTTTTCCTTGTAGTGTAGATGCATTGATTTCAGTGTAGATGTATGATGTAAATTAATTTCAAAGAAAGTAGATTAATAATGTGTATTGATTTCACAGTAAGCACAAAAAATTATTGATGATGTGCATTGATTTTTGTATTGTAGTAATTCAACTGTAACAAAAATATTTGAATTTTCATATAAAATAAAATGTTCACTTACCTAAAATTCTTGCTTATTGAAACATTAATTATTTGTAATTGACTACATTCTTATTATTCCCATTTTCCATCATTCAAAATTGTTAGTCACTTTTTGTTCAAACGAGGTAGTAGAAAACAACTACCATTGAAACTTAATTGGAGTTTAACACTCCATGTCACAATGATTAACTTTGGAGAAAGCTACTATTAATATTGGAGAGCAAGAGAAACATGGTATGATGTTTACTACAATAGGTTGAGTTAAATATTTGAATGGTATATGATTTCAACTGCCATTTTCATATGATCGATATGAAAAGATGACACAAATAATATGTGTGACAATAGGAATAGTAGAAGAAAATAGTTCGAGGTTAATCATAACGAAGAATATTTCTAATTAACTACATTCTTATTATTCACCTTTTCTATCATTCAACATTGTTTCATTGTCAATTTGCATTCAAAATTTTTATTTCATCATTCAAGTTATTAGTAGTATCTAACATCTCAACAACTGAGGTAATTAAAAAAATTTAAAATTAAAATGACCAAATTAATCTTAAACATATTTAGCATATTTAAAATTACCAGAGTAATTAGATGTTCAACAAATCTTGTATGATTGTTCACAACTGCAACCAACCTAGATCCATCTCAACCCTAGATCTAGCAAGCACCGAGAGGGATCATATCTCTTGAGGTGTAAACCTTTCCTCAAGTTTTGTACTCAAAAAAGATATTTTCACCTCGAGAGATTTGATCCCCAATCTTGGCACTTCACAAATTCGGGGATAAGATGGATTTAGGATGATCACAACTAATAAGAATATCACCATATTACAATTATTATATGACATAAGATTATATATATATATATATATTTTCCTCTGGAAAAAAGCGTAATTTTATTTCATTAGTGGAGAGAACAAAATTACATTCAGAAAATCACATTAGCTATGAATAGTCTATCAAATAAAAGTTCATTTTATGAGACATAGAAATCAATAATAAAAAATCAAAGGAGACTGTTGAAAACAACAAAGAAATAAAAGGCAAGTATTTTCCTATCAATCCATCTACTGTCCAATAAGCATCAACATCCATTGACCATCCAAATCTGATTGCTATCCATATTGTCCCTCTATAGTCCATCTGCTATCCATAATGCACCAACATCAGTGGGTTGTCCAAAACCAAATTGTCCCTCAACTGTCCATTATGCAGCATCAAATACTGACAGTTGAAACTATATTCTGTTAAACTTCCCAAACCATCCAAAATGAAAAAACAATATTTCATCAAGGAAAAACCCAATTATACTGTCCATGAATCCTACAATATAGTTTCATAAAGCCAGACAATGAAAAAACTTGTAGACTTCTTCGAAAATGAGATTAGATTGCTGAAAGAAAAATGATGCTCCCTTCAGCAAAAACGTCGGAGATGTAATAAAATGTGTGAGTAAACGACAACAACCATCACCATTGGGGATAGCCCCACCATTCCATGTTGACACTAAGCATCGTGTACAAAGAAATTTTCTAAGAAATCCGGATAGCCTTCGAACTATTCCGTTCTTCTCAGTTGAGAAAAGGGCGATGAAAGTACTGTAACGTTTCGCCATCCCGATGCTCTTTTACCTTCCAGATCCCCACAGCCAACTGAAGCCCCTCCTTAGAGGCATGATCCGCATTTCCATTATTCTCCTATAGATATGTCAGAAAGTGAAAGAGTCGAATTTGAGAAGGATCTCCCTTATAGAAGATAACAAGTTGGCAAGGCTAATATTTCTACATTGCTGTATGCCCCTTTTACAATTTATAACATTTATAGAGTCACCATAGAATTTGAGGTTCTGGCATCCTTTCTCTACAATAAAATAAGGAGTTTGAGACTCAGAAGCTCAACATAGTTTTTGGAGCCCTCGCCAAGACCGACAAAGAGCTCAAAGAAGTGAGTTTCAGATAGAAATAGAAAAGCTCCACCCCCACATACATTATTCTGCACAGCCCCATCAAAAAATCCCCAAGTGATCTCCCTATCGAGCTCCACTTCTATTACCTCCCTTTGTTTTGTAGCTCAGATATGTCGAGGAGACGTAGAAAGGAAACCAACTGACATAGCACCAATGATTTCAGGGGTACATGCTATATATTCAAAGATAAGATTGTTACGTGCCATGCAACATCCCCAAATGACAAGAAGTGGTAGGGATTTGTGATTAGACTCAGCTGTAGAAGCCCACCAAGAATCCCAGGCATGAGTCACAGAGAGACCCTCCCATTTGCAGGGGAGGTCCAAAAATATAGAACATTCCAACCACACCTCTTTAATAAAAGAACAATTGAGAAAGAGGTGAGTGTCTGATTCCTCGTCTGACTTGCAGAGGACACACCACCCAGGCCCCTAGAAACTCATTTTCTGTAAATTGTCCCAAGTAGGGGCCTTATTTTCCAAAACACACCACATAAAGAGGTGATTCTTAGGAGGAAAATTGAGCTTCCACAATTTCCTCCACCACCAGTGATCTTCCCCATGAAACCCACCAACACTCAGCTTTAAATAGTCCGCCTTGGGAGAGTAGATCCCTGAAGGGTCGAAATCCCAAACAATTTCATCCTCCCTCTTCCGAAGCAGAATATGAGAAAGTTTTAAAGCTCCTATGTATAAAGCAAGATCCCTTTCATCCTGAGCATCCAACCCATAAGAGGAAGTAAATCTCCATGAATGAATCCATTGTTGTCTTTGAACCAACTTAGCAAGGTGGAAGAGAAAAGTAATCCCTCGCTACCTCAATGCCTCAATCGTTTGCCCTGGGAGAAGGTGCTGTTGAAAACTGCCCATCCACGGATCCTCTCCAACTCTTAGCCTCCTACCACTTCCCACATTTTAGACCAAGTTAGATTCTAGAATGTGAAAAGACTTTACCACTACCTTCCAAATCACCAACCCTCTAGCATGAGCCTTCCTAGGATTCCTAATCCAATCTTCAATGGACACAGGTTCACGATATTTATGAGTTATCAATTGAGTCCAAAGACTATCTGATTTAATAAGTCTCCATCCTCCCTTTGCAACAAGGGCTTGAGCATAAAGGAAGATATTCTTCAGACCCCAACCCCCCAGCCCTTTGGGCACAAAACATTTTTCCCACCTAACCCAAGGGGTCACCTGTGTATCCTTCTTCCCACTCCAAATAAATCTGAAGCAGACCCACTGAGAAAACTCTAGAATGCCAAAAAGAATCGAAGAGAGAGACAAACAATACATAAGAATAACCTCCAACACCGAATTCACCAAGATCAACCTCCCAGCTCTTGAAAGCCATTTGTGGCTCCACACTTTTAACCTCTTTGCAAATTTTCCAAAAGCCACATCCAATCTTGTTTTTTTATATGCATTTGGTTTTATATGAAAACCCAAATATTTCAAACCAACATCTAACCCAGCAGGATTAAATGGAAAGATCTGAATGAGCTCAAGCCACTCCTCACCACTTAAAATATGAGTGGTAAGGGCCAACTTACAAACATTCACCTCCATTCCAGTAGCCTTGGAAAACAAGTCCAAAATCTCTCGAAGAGTATGTGAATCCCTCACTGAGCCAGAACAGAAATAAGACATCATCCACAAAGAGGAGGCATGTAATAAATAGATTTGGGGCGATCTGAATGCCCATCAAGGTTCCCTCTCTCTTAGCCTCCTTAAGGGCCCTTCTCAAACCCTCTGCAACCAACAAGAACAACAAAGGAGTCAGAGGCCAGCCTTGGAAAAGCCCTCTTTGAGCATGAAAAAAATGGGAGGCCACCCCATTAATGAAAACAGAGAAAGAAACTATTGCAATATAGCTCATTATCCACCTAATAAAACCAATACCAAGGCCAAGATGGGTCAAAAGCATACGAATATACATCCAACTTACTCCATCATAGGATTTGGAGAGATCAATTTTTAGAACCGCCGCCTTGAGATTCTTAGTTTTCAAACTATGAATTCCTTCCTGGGCAACCCCAATGGCTTCATGGATTTTCCACCCTTCCAGAAAGCCAAACTATTCGCCAGAGATATGAGCAAACATGATGCTCTTAAGTCTCCTAGAAATAACCTTAGAAACCACCTTATAAATGCAATTGCACAGTGAGATAGGAAATAATTCATTCAGGGAAGATGGGTTATCAACTTTCAGAATTAAAGCTATGAAGGTATAGTTAAAACTAGTTGGAATCCTCCTTGGTACTCTGGTGTCTTCAACCACTTTCAGCAAATTTTCTCTGAGAAAGTCAAAAAGATCAAAAAATAATTCAATTTCTTAGCCATCAGGCCCGAGACTCTTGTATTTTTGAAAAATTTGAAGCACTTCCTTCAATTCCTTGTCCGACACTGCTTCCATCAAAGCCCTATTGTCTTCCTCCTCCACAAACCTCGAGAACAACTGAGCAACTCTAATGACTTCCACAATGGAAGCCTGAACTGGAGCTTTAAAAAGAGCCTTGAAATGGTCTACCCCCAATTTTTCCTTCGCTTCAAAAGAATAATTTTCAACTCCCTGATCATCAGTCAAGCTCCAAATAGTGTTAGCTGCCTTCCTACCTCTAGCATATGCATGCTTTTTTTTTGTATTATCGTCCCCACATGCCAGCCAGGTAGCCCTGCTTTTTCAGCCTCCAAAACTCCTCCTTCTCCATTAGGAGGGTGTTCCTTCTCCCTTATAGACGAACTAGAGAGTCCTTTCCCTCATGGGACAGAAAAACCCCTGCATCCCCTTCATAAATCACGAAAATTTCTTCTTCCACCTGCTTCAGCTCACTATCCTTCCTCTACCTCTTTTCCACTGACCATTACTTAATGGCACCCTTGAGATGCTTAATGTTATCAAAAAATTGAAAAGACACAGAGTGTGTAACAACAAGATTAAAATGAATCCACCTGGAAGGAACTAAGTTCTTAAAGGAATCATCCTTGAGCCAAATCTTATTGAACTTTAAAGGGCTTGGGGCTTCAAAGGCCCGATTTTAAAATCCAAAAAAATGGGAAAGTGGTCTGAAGCACCACCACTTCCGATCCACTGCCTAATTTGAAAAAGTCTGTCCACAACCTATTCTGCCACTAGAAAACGATCAAGCCTCTTCGCCACTCTACCTTCTCCACATCTATTATTATTCCAAGTAGGTTTGAGCTTGATGGGTTCAATGTCTAACAGATTCCTCTCCTCCAATTTTTGGGTGAAACAACCACTCAAAGAATCTGTTAGCCCCCTATAAATTTTCGACAAGCAAATAAGGGGCTAAGATGTTTCTGAGCCTTCAAGGAATGCATTTCCCCGGAAAACACATCATCCTTGAAGCCTGCTTGTGCCTTATGTCCTCTGATAAATTCCCTTCTGCTGATTCCCATCATAAAGCCTCTCTTTTTGTGAAGAGATGCCCAAAGGCCCCCTTTTCCCTCTTATTTCATTCCCCTAAGCCTTTGTTTTCTATCCCCTTTGTCTCCCCTTCTTTTTCCCCACTTGCCTTTCATTTCCCCTCAAAATCCCCTTTAAATTCTTTCCCCTACCCTTTGTAGGCCATCTTCCCCTTTGTTCCCTTATTACTTCCCTTCCTAACCTTTAGATCACTTTAAAGGGACAAATACCCACTTTCCTATCTTACTACAGGCCTTGGACCCCTCTTCCCCTCTTTTCCGACTTCCATCGCGTTATAAACCATTTTAATACAAAATATGCATTTATAGCCTTCCCCCTTGCATACCCCGCTTGTTTGTTATAAACTTTATTATAAAGTTTATATCACATTATATAACCGCCGCCTATCGCAAGTCGCGCATCGCAGTTTCGTTCGCTTGTTCATTGGATCCATCGCAAATATTTGCGATGCGACCATGGCTCGATCACATAATCGCACTGTCGCATTATCACATTCTCACTTGTCCGTTCGAGTGATCCATCACAAATATTTGCGATGCGATCCGATCGCGTCGCAAATCCTCCACCATTGATTCCCGTGCGAACCCAACCGTCATCGCATTCCCAACCGTTTCCCCTTCCTCGATCGCAATCGCAAATTATAGGTATGCGATCCCCCCTCGTCCATCGCGACTGCGATTCCCCGCCTAAACCTTGGCCAACCATTGGGTTTAAGATCCAACGGCTTGAAGCAAATCGCCACCCGCCTACGGCTGGGTTCCTCCTCATCGCATGTCACTGCCTTCCCTTCGCATTCCTTTGCATTTTGTCACCATTGTTTGGTGAAAGCCTCCATTCCGTCGCCGCGCTATCATATTTTTCACCCTCCGCTTCACCGGTCTTCCATTGCATCGATTTTCCTCACACAGTTGTGATTTTTTCTGCAGAGTACAAGGGTTGAAACGCCACCATAACTGCACAGTATGGATGCGACCGCAAGTTTTCCACTGTCAGAGGAAAAGAATTTAATGAAGGGCAGGTGTCCACACCGGCAGAATGTCTTCGTCCGAAGAAGGATGAATTGCCCCTACCACTTGATTACATGCCGTGCTCCAGAGGAGATCTCCGCTCAGCACGCAGTCCAAGGAGATCCGAGCATTTGCTGCTCAAGTACGGCGGACCAGTCCGTTTTTCATTACCATTTTGTTTATTCACCAAAGGTACTACACCAGGATGCATCTGAAACATACCGGGAAATAATGAAGCCTGACGAAGACCCTCCTTTTCTCCAAAGAGTGCCAAAAATTAAGGCTCAGAGTTCCAAACAGAATGGGCTTCGGCCCTTTCCTTCTTTTCTGAATTTAATGTTATATTTAGTGTTCTACCTACTTCCTCTGCTCTTTTTTAGCTATAAAAACTATGAGGAAGTTGTTGTAAAGGTTGTTGATGAGTTATCAGAGAAATGTAAGCAGTTCCTCCTGAGATAAGAACTCTGTGTATAATTGTAACGTAGGCCGAGTGAGATGTATTCAGATTAAGTGACCAAATTATTGGCTATGTTGTACCTGATTGGTGTTGATATTTAATATAATGAGCACATTCCTTTGGATCCTGATCTAAAGTTGCGGTGATGTTTTCCTATCTCTGTGTTTATTTCATTTCATTTTAGTTCTTCTGGCTCGCATCAGAAATTTGGCGTAAGATTCACCCATGTTAGGTGCCTTATGTTGTTTCTCTCCCATCCCTATATGTTTTCTACTTATATGTGTATCTGAATATTGATTTCAATGGATTTAACCAGTGTAGTGGATTTTATTGCCTGCTCTCTGATGTATGAATTAAGGAAATCCATGTTTAGATGTTCTTGTTGGGATTTGATCGAATGTGTTGAGAACACTGGGAGGTCTAGAGCTTTGTCCCTGCCTCACTAGGATATTTCCATTCCATTAAGCCTGTCTAAGGTCCCTCGTGCTGCCCCTGATTGTGTTCAAGAAGGTCTGGAGTTAAATGACCTCTGACCTGATCTATAGAAAGAATTGGACGGTTCTTCTCCTTTCATCTTCAGTCCTTAATGTTTCATTCCTACTGTCATCTTTAGGATCCAAGGCTTTAGATGACTAGCCCAACTGAAAGCTTGCATGTTGAATAGCAAGTAAATCCTTTCTTGACTCCATTTCCCAATGGACTTGGTATTCCCTGGACTATTTCTCCTCTGTCTATATCCTTTGTTGCGCGGCCTTGTCTTATGACGAACCCTTCCTTCCTGATTCTCAACAACCAAACTCTAAATCAAACAAACAAACCCTGTGCCTATAACTAGCCTAATATCTTAAACTTGAGCTTCAAAGCCATATGCCTTGACTATTATAGAGAGATTCCTCTCTGGACCTAGGAGGGCTAGATCCTAAGGTCCAAAAGTGGTTCTATGTTGTCTCATCTTTTGGTATTGCCAATCTTGCCAAAACATGGGAACCCCAACAGAATCAACATGTGCATGAGGACCCCAAACCTCTAACTGACCTAGTGAGAAGTTGAGATCCCCACCCAGAATCACCGAGTTCCCTCTGAGAAATGGGTTTCTAAACAGAGAGTCCAAAAAGGGGATCCTATTAAGATAAGGACCATCAATATTAAAAATAGTAAAAGATGCTCCTAACTCAAGTGCCAATAAACTAAAACAAAGTACCGACTCCATGCCCCAAGAGTTCAAAGACTTGATAGTTATTTCATTCCACCCCACCTCCAGCCCACCAGAATGTCGTCTAACATCCAGAGTTTCAAAAAGCCACCCCAGAAGCCAACTTTCCAATTTTGATTTGACTGCAACTTCTCCTAAAGTCTCTTGTAACAAAATAATATCCAGGTGTTCAAGTGAAATCACCCTCAGGAAAGCTGATTTTTTATGGGGACCTGCCAAAACCCTGCAATTAAAGGACATAATATTCATCTATAACCCTTTTGCTGGGTTCTAACTGCTCTAAGTGCCCTTGCAATTGATTTTTGTTTGCCATCATGGAGATCCATTTTAGCCTTACTCTAAGCCTTAGCCAAATAGGATATCCTTCCCCTTCCTCGTGAAACCGAGATCTTCCCCTTTCCAAAATCTCCAGAAGCTTTATTAGCACTAGACCTCAGATAATACCCATAAACTGAGGAATTTTATGGTGAAGGGAAAGGATCCATCTGTGCTTCGATGGGATCAGGATCCAAAGAGAGAGAGAGACCCTCCATGGAAGCTGCAGGAAAAATAGAACTCGAAGAGGATGGTCGAGGGAGACCAGAGAAAAGAGATAAGTTATTTAGACCCTCCACCCAATCCTTACCAGAGATCGAAACATTATTAAGAAAAAAATTAATCGACGAAGAGAGAGGGAGAGGGATAGAAGGAGTCCCCAGGAGGGAAGGCCCTAGCAGATTATGAGCTATCAACATCTATCCATCATCCCCCCTCGGTTGAGAAACCTCAACGTCCTCCTCTTGATAGCTGAGATCCACCTCTACACTGACTGGATCATTGCCAGGATCATGAGAAAGCGAAGGCTGAGGAAAATGTAGGAATTTACAGGGTAAGTTCTTTATATCAAAAACCAAAGGTCACCGCTCACAAACAGATCACAAATCAGTACACCAGTATTATCACGTGGTTAAAACCCTTGTAGAAATTTGATAACTGATATGTTAGACACTGAGATTCTCCTGATCACACACTATTTTAACTTCATGCAGAATACAGAATCTCTTCTACCATTGATCATTAATTGTGGAAATAAAAATAATCGCATGCGCACATTAAAACCATAAAAATTCACACATATGAACACGATATTTTATGGGAAAGCTTAAAGCTAAAAACCCCCAACTATCTGTATATTATATGTCATAGAGATCATGTAGCAATCATTATACAAATCTCCTCACAAAGCTCTCAGTACAATCTCCAATTGCTACACACTAATCAAGCCCGATCTAGCAAATCACATGCTCCAATCTCTGCCACCTGATAGCTTGCCTCTACTGCGCAATCACTGCTAAAGAATGGCTCTGAATGAACTTAAATTGGTCCAACCTTGCTCACGCAATCCTCATTGGCATCTCTAATCATTGGTTGTTGCAAATCATGCAACAATATAGTCACAACTGATAGTCACACTGCTCTTTCACCTACCTCTTCACTGGTCTCCACTGAAACTGTCCATGCATTGTAGTTAACTGATGTATTATTTAGTTGATTAATGAGTTAATAATTAGTGAATTAATTAATAATTAATTCACACTACTCTCACTAGTGTATCAATCAGTTAGACTAGATACAACTAGCTCAACTGTGTCTAACTGAGTTAAACTGAACACAACTCCACCAACTACTTCTACAACTCCACCAAACTCTGTCACATGAGTTCTAACTGAAGTCCTCCATGCAATAGCTCCAGTAAACCCTCAGGAATAACGTAATTCCTTCTGTCAGCTCCTGTGCCACATCTGTGCACTTAACTGAAGTGCTCCAAGAGAATAAGATAATGTTTAGAGTCCAAATATTATTAAGAGCTAATAATATTCGACATATCTATTTTTAGACTGGCAATCTAAAAATAGATTCCGCCTAATATGTCTAAAAATAGAAGTCCATCTATTTTTTCCGACTTGACCAACCATCCACAAATAGCATCCTGCAACTCATAGAACATGATCCATATGTCTAAAAATAGACATAGTCTAAAAATAGACTTTGCGCCAAAAATAGCCTGCGGGCTCACTTAGTGAAGGCGACTTATTTTCACTAAGCTCCATCATCTTGTTGCATTTTCAACACTCCCTCTCAACAAGATATGGATTATCTGCAACCCCTATCCTGCCTCTGTGGTATTCGAATTTTCTCCTGGTGAGCGCCTTCGTCAAGATATCAGCATCCCGATCCTCCGTGGGAATGTATGAAAGTAACATGATCTTCCGCTGCACACAATCTCTGATATGATGATACCGGATGTCAATGTGTTTAGATCTATCATGAAATACTGGATTAACTGAGAGTTTGATGCAACTCTGATTATCACAATATATCACAATAGGATCTAAGTGTGAACTAAACAATCCAACCAATATCTTCCTCATCCATATAGCCTCGCATGCAGCCAAACTTGCTGCCATGTACTCGGCCTCCGCGGAAATGAGTGCCATGGATCTTTGTTTCCTGTTGTACCAAGAAACTGCTGTAGACCTGATACTGAATATCCCTCCAGATGTGCTCTTTCTATTCGTTGGGCTCCATGCCCAATCTGCATCCGTGAAGCCACATAGCTTCACCTCATCCGACTGTCTATACTGTTAGTGTTAGTCTTTGCAGCCTTCCTCCAGTGATCAAACATGCTCTTACAAAGTGATTTTAAGGTGTCAAGGTCAAATTTTGTCATTTCAGTGAGTCTTCAAGCAAAATTTGGTCACTAGGTATTAGGTCTAGGGTTTTCTTTTACTCCTGTCAAAGTTGTCCAAATGACGGTCCATGTCACCATTAAGCTGAGTGTACCATCATTCAGAGGGTTTTCATCATCATGCCAAATTCCAATGGGTCATTTTACACCTTGTTCATGCTTCAGTTGTGCCTAGGTAAGGTTCATTTCCCTCTCCTAGGGTTTTGGAGGTAATTTCTCTTGGATGGTCAAATCATCAGCAAAATTTGTATCCTGATGTTAATACACCTTCCCCTATACTTAATTTACATTATTAAACACTTCCCATCACTGAGATCCCCCAAATTCCTCATTTTCGCACAAATCCTAGTTTCTTGCTACAAGTTGGCAATTTTCTAGGCTAGGCCTGTGTTTTGCCCTTTTGGACCCCTTCCCCTCACTCAATCTCTGAAATTTCACTTCCATTGCTTCCTAACATCCCTTCCTACTTCCAAAAATTTTCTCAAGAATTTAGAAGTCCCTTATCTCCTTCATTTCGCTTCATTTCGACAAATCCCTTGTTCCACACATCGGGATAGGTTTTACTCCAATGATGTTCCTGAGCAATAAAATATGAATTTGGGAAAAATGAGAGAGGTTTTTGTCCAAAATAGGACAAGGAAGAAAAACCTCCTTTAATTTTTACACAGGTGTCATGGTTTTAGATAAATTTCAAAAATACAGTTGCCTCAGGAGAATTGATGCACCTCTAAAGTGACCTTGGGAAAATCAAGATTTATCCTAGCTTGGTTGGCCAAATTACTTGCTTGATGAGTCAAGTGATAACTAGACACAAATATATTTCCAATGAGCTATCATGAGCTCAATTTAGAGTTGAGGAAGACCTTCAAAAGTTGACTGCAATAGCACTCTGCCTTGAGGCAACCTCATTTTTCACATTTTGACCAGTCTTGGGAGATTTGATTTTTGACAGGGTAAATGAACTCCAAATTGAAAAATTCCAATTGGGTTGGAAATTAGACTCAATAATATTTCCAAAGAGATATTTTGTGCCCAATTTTGACACCAGGAAGGTCTCCAAAAGCCTCCTGCAAAAAGGCGCTATGCATTGAGATGGCGCTACACATTGGGCAGTGGTTTGCAGTGTAATTTTGTAACTGGCGCTAGGCATTGAGATGGCGCTACGCATTGGGCTAAAAAGCCTGAAATCCATTCAAATATTCCATCAAATCTCTCAAATTGCTAAATTTTTCATTTCCAAAGTAAGTTAACATCCCTCCATGACCAATGAATGAATTTCTCTTGGTGCTTATGGTGATTTAATGAGAAAAAATCAAAACCCTACCTCTTTACATTTCTTGCCATAAGCAGTTGCATAGGGTTTATGAGTTGTATTTCTTACTGAAAATTCCACTCCTAGCTATCTCTCACTCCCTCACTCCTTTATTCCTTCATTTTTCCCTTTCGTTACATTCTCATCTACCCATTCCACATTTCCCATATCCCTAATCAACTAACCCTAAATCCCTAATCCCACTATCCCAAACCCTAGTCAAATATCCCCAAAACACTAATTTCCATCCAAAAACCTAGATGTCATCCCCTAAACCCTTTCCTTCCATAAAATCCTACAACTAGCATCAAATCCTCCCCTCATCAGTCCCACTCATCCGTGGCGCTCAAAAACATGAAGGCAAAACCAGCAAGCTGCCAAGAGGAGGAAAATCAAATTGACCACATTTGAGTGAGAGATTGAGGCTGATCGAGAGAATTGGCTTGAGAGGGTCAATATTAATTTGGAGAATCTATTGGAGAAGGCCAAAAAGGAAAAGAACATGCTCAGGCACATGAAGAATCATTATTGGGTGAGGAATCATGTTTGCAAGGCGCGAATCAAGATCCTGAAGGCAAAATTAAAGAGAGAATTAAAGTGTCGCAAAAGGCATGATATACTCCAAATTTTGGCCGAAGCTTATTTGGCTCAGCATAGCGCTTGATGGTAGACATTCAGCCCAAATTTCAAGAAATTTGGGAAACTTTTTGTCAATTTTGAATTTTTTGGCCTTAACACAGATTTTTCTGCCCGACGCGTAGCGCCACTTGGCGCGCACTTATAATTGGCAGCTCCTCTTGAAGAAAAATTTGTATTTCTAGATTTTTCATCAAAATTTATGCGTGCCTACCCATTACCTAAAGATTTTGACAAGTTTTGGGTTGCCTAAAGGGTCAAAAACACCCTAAAAATGACCTTTCTGCCACTTTTTGGACACCCAGGAAGTAGTGTTCGGAAAACTCATTTTTAGAGGGGAAAATGGCAACCAAATTTAGAAATTCCACTTGGGTTGGAAAGTAGACAGGAATAGATTTCCAACAAGCTATCCTGCACTCAATTTTGACTCCAGGAAGGCCCTCAAAATCAGCTCCAAAGTGGCACAACGCATAGAGATTTCAAGCGTGGCGCATTGGGAATTTTGGCCTAGTTTTCACTCACTAACTCAATTTTTCGCCTAGTTTTGGCCAGTTTGAATTTTTTATCTTCAAATATACATCTCTTGATGTAACTTGATGTAATTTCATGGTTTTGATGTAATTTTGATTAATTTTCACTCATGTAAGTAGATTCATTCACCAAAAAGTGAAATGTAACTGAATGAATCAGTTTCCTATCTTATAGAGGCAAGCTGTTTCATTGCCTATTTTCCAGTTCTTAGTTTAGATCTTGTTGAAACAGCTCCTAAACTAGTGAGCTCGACCCCTAGAGGCATGAGAATGAGTTAGGCTTGTCTATATCTTGTATTTTCTCAGTCATTTTTAGAGGTTGGACACTTGGGATTGCTTTGAGCTTCATTGTACATTTCATCTCTGCATTTTGGCAAAGGAATATACCAGGGTTTGTAGCACTCTTTGGGATCCATGTGGCTCTATTTTTTGATGGTGTGTTTCTCTCTGTGATTGTAAGTTTACTGAAGTTTCATGTGTATCATTTCCCTTCTCATTTCTTCTTAAATTAAACAAATAAGTGATAAAGGTGGAATCCATTAGATTTGCAGTGCTCTACCTTGAAGTTTTGTTTAATTTTCCATGTTTTCTACTGTTTGAAGAGGATTCTTGAAAGCCTCTTGCCCTCTTCAACTCCTCCCCGGTCTGAGCTATCCATTTCATTTAATTCAAAGCATCAAAACATTTTCCTTTCTTGCCCCATTCAGCCCTCTGCAAAACTGATCATTTCCCGGACCCAAAATCTGCCTTTCCCTTTGATTCCAACAAAAAACCCTCAAAATAAAATCAAACTCTCTCACGTATTTACCTAGCCTAAAATCAGCCTTTATCTTAAGTCATCTCAAGCCTCACTGATTATTTTTGCTGAGATTGACCTGGAGAGAGCCCTCTCTTGATCTGGTAGGGCTAGCTACCAGATTAAGTGTGGTTTGATGTTACCCTAGACTCTGCCTTCCTTCAGCTTGAGGTAGATTTAGACAATAACATGTACCATAATCCATATCCCGATGTGCCTCTGAGATATATCAATACATGCTTGCCTGCCTTCCAGAAGAGCTTGGTAGGCTTAACCATAGCTTGTGAAAGCTGGTTAACAGCATAGCATATGTCGGGTCGTGTATTGACCAGATACATAAGCGAACCCACCAACTGTCGATAAACAGTGGCATCCACTACCTCTGCCAATGTAGCATCCTCTTTCCTCCAACCACCAGGAAGAGGAGTGTCGATAGGCTTGCAGCCATGCATGTTGAACTTCTCCAGTATCTCCTGGGCATACTTACCCTGAGAAACAAATAGTCCATCACTGCGCTGCCAAATTTCCAATCCCAGGAAATAATGAAGGAGGCCCAAGTCCTTCATCTCAAACTCTCTAGCAAGATCCTCCTTGCATGAAAGTATCAACAGCTCATCACCTGTCAGAATCAAATCATCTACATAAAGTACAATGATCATAAATTTACCTTGCACCACAATCTGGTATAGGTTCGGATCCGCCTCACTCTTGGAGAATCCAAGTCCAGTGAAATAACTGTCTATCCATGTGTACCAAGCACGAGGTGCTTGTTTCAACCCATACAAAACTCTCTTTAGCCTGCACACATGCGACTCACTGCTGAAGATCTAAAAACCTTTGGGCTGCTCTATGTACACCTCCTCCTTAATCACTCCGTTGAGGAAAGCAGTCTTCACATCCATCTGATGAATGTTCCACCCCATATGTGCCGAGAGAGCAAGAATCGTCTGTATGGAAGAATACCTTGCGACAGGTGCAAAGGCTTCCTCATAATCGATCCCCTCAATTTGTGAGAAGCCTCAGGCAAAAAATCTTGCCTTGTACTGCTCCACACTCCCGTCAGCTGCTTACTTCACTTTGTAGATCCATTTTGAACCCACCACTGATTTCCCTTCTGGCCTTGGGACAATATCCCATGCACTATTTCTGACAATCGAATCATACTCTTCCACCATGGAATCTACGCATGCGGGATCCTCCACAGCTTCCTCGAAAGAGGATGGCTCTGTCACGATACACTTGCTCATAAGAGCCATGTATCCAGTGTACTAGTCAGGTGACTGTCTCCGTCTGCACTGTGATGTAGGTGCTCCTACAACCTTCTCTGCATCTTGAGCCAGTCGCTCAGCTTCTGTAGTGCGCTTCCGCCCTCTGATGGTTGGCGCTGCATGAGTGGTCTCTCCCACTCCATGAACCTCCTCTTGTGGCTGATCCACATCCTGAGGATCATCCTTAGGAAATAATAGCTCCTCATCTGCATGCAAGTGTGGCTCCCTCTCAAGTGAACACTTCATGGCTTTCTCCTCATGAAATTTGATATCCCGTCGCACAACAGTCTTGCAATTGTCTGGAAAATACACACGATAGTTGTGGGGTGTATCAGTGTAACCCACAAATATCCCAACCTCTGCGGTCAGCTCCAGCTTCTTCCTGGCATCCTTAGTCACATGAATGTAAACATGTGAACCAAAAATCCTCAAATGGGAAATATCAGGCTTCTTACAAGAAAACGCCTCCTTGGGTGTACTCATGGAGGACAACGGTTTTGCACATAAATTGCAGTATTGCATGCCTCAGCCCACAAGTGTATGGGAAGACCCTGATCATGCAACATCGCCCGTGAAACACCCACGATCGTTCTGGTCTTTCGCTCAGCAACCCCATTCTGCTGTGGGTTATGAGGTGCTAGGAGCTCTCTTCGAATTCCTTCTGCACTGCAAAAGTCCTTGAATTCACCAGAGATGAATTCACCACCATTGTCACTCCTAAGAGCCTTCACCTGCTTCCTCGATTATTTCTCAACCAATGCCTTGAACTCACAAAACTTTGAGTATGTCTCGCTCTTCTTCTGCATGAAGAAGATCCAGCACTTCCGAGAAAAATCATCAACAAATATCACATAGTACCTATGCTTTGTTGTCGAAGCTACTGAGAAAGGTCCACACACGTCTATATGAATTATCTCAAGGATCATCATGGCGCGATTATCCTTCTCGTGAAAGGTGGCTTTCACGAATTTTCCCAAGGTACATCCCTTGCACTGATCTGACTGTGCAAAAGTACCCTTAGGAAGCCCAGTAGAATTCTGCTGCAAAATTTTCAAGGCTCCATGGTGAAGGTGGCCCAATCTCCTGTGCCACAACTTGCCCTCATCCCGGCTCACCACTCCTTTTGCCTTGCCTGCCATTTCTGCGCATCCATCTACCTGCAATTGATAAATGTTCTTAACTCGAACCCCTATCCTCTGGATTTCACCAGTTGCCTTAATGCACAGGAAAGCCTTTCCCTCGCTAAAGACAACATCATATCCCTTGTCTTCTAACATGGCCACAGAGATAAGATTCTTCTTCAATCCTGGAACATGCATCACTTCCTTCAATATGAAGGGTTTACCAGACTCCCTCTCAAAGGAAATGGTACCAATACCAGTCGCACTGTATCTACCATCATCACCCATCTCGATGTGCAGTCCAAGATCTTTATCATCCAGATCAATAAATAAATATTTGTCTCCGGTCATATGAAAAGACGCACCACTGTCAAGAAACCACACTAAACCCATCATACTTGAGACCAAGCATGTGATCAATGAAAAATCTAGCTCAAACTGTGAGGCTAAGGCCTCTCCAGCTACAGATCCAACAGCCTGCTTATTTTTCTTCTTCTGTGGACAATTAGTGGCGTAATGTCCATGTTGGTGACAGTGAAAGCACTTCACCTTGGACATGTCCTGCTTCTTGCCTTTCACACCAGATTGAGAAGCATTCTTCTTGCTTTTCCCCTTCCTTGCTTTGGCAGCCAAAGCGCAATTTTCTTCATCTGAGTTCTTTGATGAAGATTTGACCCTGGTACTTCACCTTATCTCCTCTTGCACAAGATCCGACCAAAGTCGCTCCCATCCTGGAAATTTCTCCCAACCATTGACAGAGTCCTGATAGGAATGCAAACTCTTAAGAAGCCTAAGGAGAGCCAAGCTCACCAAGTCCTCGTCATCTACAGTCACCCCCACACTTCCCAGCTCATCCCTGCATTGGATGAACTTCGTGAGGTACTTGGGCATACTGTCGCCTTTCTCCATTTTTATGTTCTTGAGTTTATCCTTGAGCGCCAACTTCCTCTGGTCGCTCTTGCTTTGGAATAAGTCTGTCAACGCTTTCCACATCAAGAATGGAGAAGCCTTACCATGAAGGTTGGACACTATGTGATCCTTTACACCTTCCAACATAATTCTTCGACACTTTGTTGTCTTCTTTTTCCATGCGTCAAGTGCGGCAGCATCGCTAGAAGAAGGTTTTGGAATTTCTGCATCTATGAACTCCTTCAACCCATTTTCATCCAGCACCGCCTCCATCTTGTCCTTCCATACAATATAATTTGAGCTGCCCTCAAGGGCATACTCCAATCACAATCCGTTGAAAGACATCTCAACTTCGACACCAAGAAAACACTGTTGCAAACACTGATAGCCTACCTCTACTGCGCAATCACTACTGAAGAATGGCTCTGAATGAACTCGAATTGGTCCAAAATTTCTCACGCAATCCTCATTGGCATCTCCAATCACCGGGTTGTTGGAATCATGTAAACAAAGATAGCCGTTAACTGACAATTAATCGTCTTCTTTCACCTACCTCTTCACCGGTCTCCACTGAAACTGTCCATGCACTGAAGTTAACTGATGTATTATTTAGTTGATTTATGAGTTAATAATTAGTGAATTAATTAATAATTAATTCACACCACTCTCACTAGTGTATCAATCAGTTAGACTGGATACAACTAGCTCAACTATGTTTAACTGAGTTAAACTGAATACAACTCCACTAACTTCCTCAATCAACTCCACCAAACTCTGTCACATGAGTTCTAACTGAAGTCTTCATGCAATAGCTCCACTTGACCCTCAGGAATAGCGTAATTCCCTTTTCATCTCATCCTTGTACACATCTATGCACCAACTTAAAGTGTTCAAGAGAATAATATTAACATGATATCCAAATATGAAGCATATTTAATAATATTCAAGACATCATTTTTAGACCGGAATGCAAATAGATATACCTCAATATACCTAAAAACAGAATTCATCATTTTTCCAACTTGACCAACCATCCACAAATAGCATTCGGCAACTCATAGAATATGATCGACATGTCTAAAAATAGACTTGCGCCAAAAATAGCCTGCAGGCCCACTTAGTGAAGGCGACTTCTTTCCACTAAGCTCATCATCTTGTTGCAATCTCAACAACCCTCGAAGAGGGAAACGGTCCATGACTTGAGCCAACGTGGCCAATTCAGGCAATTTATTAACATAAAAAGAAAAGTTACATATGTTTCTCTCATAAACGGTTGCCGGAAAAATGACCCTCCATGCTATTTAAATAGAGATCACGAACCAATCGGGTGCTAAGCCATGGATAAAGTGTCATTAATACCGAGGAGAGAGTGAACCGTCATATCACTACAAATCGTTACTGTCGAATTATAAGTTACAAATGTACATAGTAAAGAAACACACTTTACCTAACTCTACACAAGACTAAGTTATTCTTAACTATTTCCTATGTGTCGGAATATCCTAACATCCCCCCTTAAGAACAACTTGGGATAGGATTGAAGGATTTACAAAGGTGACACAAAAGGAGCCTATTTCCTATGTGTCTAAATAGCCTAACATCCCCCCTTAAGAACAAATTGGGATAGGATTGAAGGATTTGTTAGCCCCCTATAAATTTTTGACAAGAAAACAGGGGGCTAAAATGTTTTTGAGCCTTCAAGGAATGCATTTTTCTTGAAAAATACATCATCCTTGAAGCCTCCTTGTGCCTTGTGTCCTTTGATAAAATCTCCTCGACTGTTTCGATCCACAAAGCCTCACTGATTGTAAAACATTGTGCTCCAAAAGGCCTTTATTTGCCCTTTGTACCCCTACAGAATTCTCCATTTCATCCCTTTTTTCTTTTTTTAAAAGCCTCCTTTCTACCCCAAGTCCCTCCCCTAGTCCTTCTAAACCTTCCCAAAATCCCCTCAAAACCATACACACACCCCTGGTGTGGTTTTATTTCCCCTTCTTTCCTCTATCGTTACCCTTTGTTGGCCTGAAAATGCACTAAAATTGGGCCAAAAACCATATTTTCCATAGGTATGGGTCTTAGCCCCTTTCGGCTAGCCCCCTTAACCTTTTCCACCACGTGACCGCGGCGCTAGAACCAGGCGCCAAGGCGGAAGGCGCTTACCGCAATTGAATATTGGGAGCGTTTCGAGCCGTCGATCTATACAAATCGGACGGTCGTCGCGATCCCCACAACGACCATCGCTCATCCCTTTCGCCGTCAGTTCATCGCATATCCACCGTGCATTTACCCACTAATCCGACGACCCGGAGTTTACCTGCCCAGTGGTCCCCACGCCAACGCGCCCTGTTCAAAAACCGCCGGTATCCATCGCACCGCCTTCTAAGGGCTGGAAATATTTTTTATTTCACAACGATTCCACTCACCTCCTGACACGTGTCCGCGTACTGTCTGAAACCCCCCCCCCCCCATCGCGCGTTATCGTTCAATAGAAAACCCGACGCGATATCACTGTGTGCCGTCCGATCTGAGGCAGGCCATCCAACGGCGATCGCTTCGTGAAGTTGCATGAGAGTTAAACCAAGGCTATCGTACCTCTGGCCCACTATCCATCGCCCTCCGACGCGTCCCCAGCCATCGATCTCCTCCTGAGATTGGATGGTCTTGACTTAAAGTCAGCCCCGCCACCACCGCGTCCCGCCACGTCACCATTCCACGTGTCTTCGCCACATGTCCATCCGTCTCTTTTATATTTCATTCCAAGGTCAATTTTAATGTTCTACATTAAAATTTCATTCTCGCCACCCCCGATTTGCATTCCGCCAACTTTCGCCACAACCATTTTCCACCGTAATCCTGCACTTTTCTGCCATTTTACCAGTCTGCACGACCATCCTCATCGTCCCCGCTGCATTCACCCAACCCGTGCATGAATTCTTAGCAAAATTTTGTGTGTTTTGTAGGGTTTCGGGTAGCAATAAACCACCATAATTCACAGTCTATGTCACAGTAACAGAGAACACAAGAAAAGACCATGTGCAGAGACCAAATTAATGAAAAAGGCCTGGGAAAGTGTTTTGACATGACTATCATCAAAGGGACAGGGTTAAAACTTTGTCAAACTTCCCCAGAGCTATTAAACATAGATTTCGCAGTCAGATGCAAACGTGGAAGCGACAAAGAGTATCAGTAAGGGATTTAAGGGTCTAATGCACATTGTTAAAGATCTTAGGCCTTAATCCAGTGTTTAAGGGGCAAAGGTACCAGTTCGAAGACCCCGTGGATCGCTTAGAAGGTCCCATGCATAGAAAACCATATTAGCAGGGTTTCAACATTAGCGGAACGGTCTTCCATAAAAGGACACAGCGTCCATACTGCTTTCATTCTATGCCGTGTTCCTGAGGATATTTCCACCCTAACAGTAGTCCTACACCATCAGAAGCATTTGTTACACGGTATGGCAGACTTGAGTCATTGATTTGTTTTTGTTCAGAGTGTTGCAACAAGTACACCAAAGACATACCTGGAGTAAATTGCGGCCTGACAAAGACCACTCTTTCATCCAAAGAGTGCAGAAGTTCAATGCTTGGAAATTTAAAACAGAACAAGGCCTCGGCCCTCCTACTGCTTCAGAGTTTTAATGCTACATTTAAGTTTACATCTACTCCTGTTATTCTTTCCTCCTATAAGAATCCTGAAGAACGTATTGTAAAAGGTTGTTGTTGTTCGGTTGTTGCCGATTGTTGTTAGAGGGATTCATTTTGACTGTTAGAATAGTCTTGGGAGGGAATAGCAGAGTAGTTTGTAATGTAGTAGGCTGGGAGGAGAAGTTTGGATTGTATACAGCCATTGAGCTCATTGTATGTGACTGGTTTTGCATCAATTAATCAAGCACATTTCACAGGATCCTGGTCTATTACTATTGGTGATTTTTTCTCTAACATTGTTTATTACATTTTTCATGCCGTTCATTGGTCTTCTGGCTTGCATTAGAAATATGGCATAGGATTTACCCTTGTTCGGTACCCTATGTCTCTGCTCTCCTTTCCTTCAATGTTTTTTGCTGTATGTGTTATCTAAGAGTAAATTCAGCTAATTTAACCAGTGTAGTGGTTTCATATGCTGCTAGCTGATGTATGAATTCTGGATTTTCTACTTGGATGTTCTTACTGGTGTCAAAGCATTGAAGGTTAAAAGTCCTTCTCTGATCTACAGACCCTGGCCCTGTTAAACTTATCTCTGTTTTTTCCTTGTAGTATGCTAAAGCTGACCTGGAGTTAAATGACCTCTGGTCCGATCTACAAGCTGCCCCTTTGTCCCTCCTTTGAGAGCTGCCTTTGAGTATGTCCAAGCAGGTCTAGAGTTAAATGACCTCTGACCTGATCTATAGACAGAAATTGGGTGTCTTTCCTTCTTTCAATTTCAATCCTTAATGTTCCATCCCACCATCTATCTAAAAAGATCCTTTAGTGTAGATTACTTGCCCTCTGAAAGCCTTGGTTAGTTGTTGCAAGTAATTCTCCTTTCATGACTCCATAGCCCAATGGATGGCACTTTCTTGGCCTATCCCCTTTGCTGAAGCATCCTGCTGCTTTGTTCCTTTTCTCCCATTACTTTCTCAGTCTATGATCTCATGACCAACCCAACAACCAACCAACCAAATCATTTTAAACCCCCTTTGTGCTTCATAACTAGCCTAACATCTCATTTGAACTTTCAAAGATATATCATTCTTTGTTTTATTGGAGAGATCCCTCTCCGGGTCCAGGAGGGGTAGATCCTAGGGCCCCAAAGTGGTTTGATGTTGTCTCATCTTTTGGTCTTGCCAATCTGGCCAAAACATGGGAATCCCAACAAGATTTACAAATGTGACACAATAGGAGAAGGAAGGAGGCACTAGATCCTATCTCCCCTTAATGATAACTTTCCTGAACTCCAAGCATGGATCGAGGTTTGGTAAACTTCGCTTCTGTGAGAGCCTTTGTAAAGATATCGGCTACTTGATCATTGGTTGGACAATACTGCACTTCAAGAACACGATCATGAATGAACTTTCTGATGAAGTGTATGTGGAGCTCAATGTGTTTCATACGCTGATGCTGAAATGGATCTTTACATAGCTGAATGGAACTCTGATTATCACACCAAAGTATAGTTGGATGTTGCTGATGAAGACCAAATTTAGACAGGATCTGACGAAGCCACATGGCTTCCTTGCTGGCTTCAACTGCACCACGATACTCTGCTTCTGCTCAAGAAAGAGAGATGGCACTTTGTTTCTTACAAGACCATGTAATAGGTCCTGAACCAAGAGTGAATAAATATCTTGCAGTAGACTTTCGATCATCAGGGTCACCAACCCAATCAGAATCAGTGAAACCAATCAATAATGGAGATGATCCTGCACTATAATGAATCCCGAACTGAATTGTACCTCGAATATATCAAAGTATTCTTTTAGCTTCTTTCCAATGACTTTCATGAGGTTGGTGCATAAACTGAGTGACAAGACCAATGACAAAGGAAATGTCAAGACGGGTATGGGTTAGATACAAAAGTTTACCAAAAAATTGACGGTATAAGGTAGCATCAACTTCAGGGGTAGTACAAGTGACTGAAAGCTTGACTCCAAACTGAAAGGGAGAAGGGGCTGGCTTATATTCTTCCATCTGAAAGCGGTGTAGAAGATCACTGGCGTACTTGGACTGAGAGAGGCTAATGCCTTCTTTGGATTGCAAGACTTGAAGACCAAGGAAATAATGCAAGTGTCGTAAGTCTGTCATTTCAAACTTATTTTTGAGGCTAGACTTCACATGGTTTATATGGTTTGGATCACTACCAGTAAGGATAAGATCATCAACATAAAGAACATGGATGGTGAAGGAATTACACCTAGAAAAGCCATTATCTAATAGAAATCTATCCATTTTGGTATACCAAGCCGGAGGACCTTGTTTGAGACCATAGAGAGACTTCCTAAGGTGACAAACAAGGCTGGAGTCATTTTGGATAAAGCCAGGGGGTTGTTCCATGTAGATTTCTTCATGAAAATCTCCATGTAAGAAGGTGGATTTAACATCCATCTGATGAACTTCCCATTTAAAGGAGACAACAAGGGAAATAAAAAGGCGGATAGAATTCATTTTGGCAATAGGGGAAAAGGTTTCAGTATAGTCAATGCCTTCAACTTGTGAAAATAATTTAGGTACAAGATGAGCTTTATGTCTATCCACTTTTCCATCTGGTCCAAACTTGGTTTTGTAAACCCATCTTCATCTGACAAGTTTTCATCCTTTTGGAAGAGAAACAAGATCCCAAGCATCATTTGCCAATAAGGAACGATGTTCTTCATTCATAGCTTCATCCCAATCTGGATGACCGAAGGCTTCTTCAAAGGTTTCTGGATCAGGATTTTCTAGAACTTGAGCCAATTAGGAAGAGGCTCTTTCGAACTGAGAATATGTACGTCGTCGATCGACAGGGTCACCTGCAAGAGAACTTGATGCATCCTGAGTAGAGCGGACCCATCTTGGAAGATGTGGAGTAAAAGGAATAACTTCAAAAGGTGGAGGAGGATTGTCATCCTCGCTGTCATCATCTGAACTAGAAGGAATGCTATTAAAAATAGAAGAGATAGAGAGAGGTGGCACATATGCCGAATCAAGCTCGCAGGCCAAAGGTGGCACACTTGCCGAACTACGCTCGCAGGCTGATATATTTTCATCAAATTTTACATCTCTTCTAATGATTATATTTTTGGATTTTGGTTGAAGAAGTATATATCCTTTGACATCTTCAGAATATCAAACAAAAATGCATTTTTCACTCTTAGGTTCTAAGGCTTTATGTTTCGCATCTGGAATATGGGCCCAAGCATCACGTCCAAAAACACGAAAGTGACTTACATCTGGTTTGATTGAGCTCCAAGCTTCTTCTGGAGTTATATTCTTTAAAACCTTAGTAGGAGTGCAATTTACTATGTAATTTGTATAGTTAATTGCTTCTGCCCAAAAATTGAGACTAAGTCCTTTAGATTGAAGCATACAATTAGCCATTTCTTTTAAGGTGTGATTCTTCCTTTCAGCTACACCATTTTGTTGTGGAGTATATGGAACGGTATGTTGCAATTGAATGCCATGATTAGTGCAGAAGTTGATAAATTTGTTGTTAACATATTCTCCTCCATTGTTTGATCTTAACTTAAGAATTTGATGTCCATATTGTTTCTCAACAAATGCCTTAAAGGCCAAGAACATGTTAAAAAATTCACTCTTGAGTTTTAAGAAGTATACCCAAGTGCGTCTGGAAAAATCATCAATGAAAGTTAAGAAGTACTTGCAACCAGAGAAAGAAACAACAGGAAGTGGGCCACATAAATCACTGTGCACAAGCTGCAAAGGAGCTGAAGCGTGTCAAGATGCATGTTTGTCAAAACTATCCCGATGATGTTTTTCGAGTACACATCTGGAGCAAACACCATCTCAGCAAGATACCATAGGAAGACCCGTCACCATATTTTCCTTACATAGAGTTTGAAGAGAGCGATGGTTTAAGTGACCAAATCGCTCATGCAAAAGTTTGCTCACTTCATCATTATGAGAAAAAAAAACATAGGGAAGACATGATGACCCAAATTTGTCAAACTTATACAACCTTGTGGAATCATCAACAATGCCAGTAGCTAAAATATGTCTAGGATATTTGAGGTCCTTTATTACAACATCATGAGGTGACAATTATACTATTTTCCCTTCACCTGAATGAGTTATCTGATAAACAGAGAGAAGGTTGCATGAAAATGTAGGAACACATAGTACATCATTAAACTGACCATTATCTAGATGAATGGTTCCAGATCCTACAACACTAAGAGATCTATCATGACATAAATATGTTTGGTGTTAAAATCATTTAAAGAAGGAAACATGGCGTTATTTTTGGCCATGTGGTAAGAAGCTCTAGAATCAATGAGCCACTCATGAGAATGAGAAGAATAAGATATATTTAATGCATAACCAAATCTTGATGCTTGACAACCACAAGCAGAAAGTGCCATTCCTGAAGATGAAGGTGAAGAGTGCTCCAAATTTATGTTGTGCTTCTTCATTGCTAATTCTAAGGCTTCATCTTCTTAAAGCGCTCCAAGTGCTTCTCCATATCACTCCCATGGAAACGCCGACCATTAAAAGGGCTAAAGGAAAGCCTGCAAATTGAGGCCGGATGACCATAGGCATGACATCTTTGGCATCCGAAAGGCACATTTTCATATTCCAGCACCTTCTTAATCTCATAATTCCCCCACCTTAGATTCATGGTTTCCACAAGACCTTCTTCGACATTTATATTTACGAGAATCCGAGCCACTTGCCTTTGTTTAGTCTCCAAAAAGGAGAGGTTAGCTTCCAGAAAGTTCCCAAGGATATTCCCAATGCACCTAAGGTGTTCCACAGTCCAGTAATGGAGAGGCAAACCAGGCAGCCTCTACCACAGAGGGACCAAATCCACCCTCTCCCTACTAGCATCAAAAAGAGGATGCCATAGCTTGAGAAGCAAAGGAGTGTGACCCAAAGCTCAGTTTTGATGTAGCACCCATTGCACATGATCTGCATGCAAAAAATTGAAGGCGAACCACCCCCTCGTGAGAGAGACAACCCTTGGCACATAACCAATATCTTACTTCCAGTTTGTTTATGCCCAAAAAACCACAGATTCAGAGCAAAGGACCTCCCCATATTCCTTCCCACCAGAGTCCAAGTAGTCAACTAGAGCACCTGTGCCCAACCAATATCTTCTCCCAACACATAATTATAGTCTGCCTTCTTTGATTTCATCCAGCTTTTTCTACTACGCTTTCTAGATCCCCTCATGGGCTCTTTCCCTTCTGCAACACTGTTATGGCTTGAGCCCTTTCCCCCTACACCCCGAGGCTAGGAAAACCACGTTTCTCAGAACACCCAAGTTGGCCAGCTAAAGATCCCAGTTCCTCATCCCCAGACGACCGACCTCTTGAGCCACATCCCAGAAAAAAGAAATGTTATAGGGCCCCAGTTCGATCAGAAACAGACCCTCCTCCATCAGTCTCTGCTCCCTGAACTCCTTCGAAGACGTTAGATTGGGACCCATCCTCTGTCGAACATTGAAGAAAACACTCCTCATTTCTCCAGCGCTACAATGCCTGCACATGCTGCCCATTCTCTACGATCCGAATTTCCTGCTCATCGCCATTCAAACCAGCCCCATGTGAATCTCCCTCCATTTGATGCGTCACCGAAAATTACCCCAATATATATATATATATATATATATATATATATATATATATATATATATATATATATATATATGAAATTAGTTAACTTTTATTATACATGTGTGAAATTTTTAACACAGTTTAACTTATCAAAACTAATAAACATAACACTTTTTTACATTCGTTATATAATCTTATAAGTATTTAATATGAAATAACATTAAACATCATCATTCATAATGTTTGTAATTTTAATTTCTCTACATTTCTATGTATTGAATCATATCAAAAAATTCCTATTAATAATAATTTTATTTCATTTTTTCAAGTCCCGCTAGCACAACTAGTTGAGGATGGGCCTCGTTAGCAAGGCATCTGATGATCAAACCTCATGGGGGGTGGTTGTTCCCTATGTTAGGGGAAGGAGACATGCAAAAAAATCCAATCAGCTTAGGGTTGGTGTGGCCCAGGCTGGGTGCGATCCCATGGTGACTTTGACGGATTATATGCCCTTCGGTCACGTCCCCTCAAGCCACAGGTCAAGCCTAGAGGACCACAGACAACTTGAAAAACAAAAAAAACAAAAAAAGTTTATTTCATTTTACTTAATCATTGAGTGGCTAAGCATGTGATTGAGTGTGCATATCATGGTCTCACTCATGATGTAAGCATAGGATTTTTGGTACACTAAGATCTCCCATTGTTTTGAAAATAAAAAATACATCTCTAAATATTGAAACCTTCACAACAATATAAATTCTATTGTAGTATTTCCATATATTGAATTGGTTTGGTTATCACTTTTTGGCTTAATAAAAATTAGGTATGATGATTGAAAAAATCAAAGAATTACAATTATTTTATCTGGTGACCATATTAGTAGACAATCATCAAGATATATGTTGTGTTGTAATGTTTCTTTTGATTTTATTTTTTAAATTATACTTCTACTTTATAATATTTTTGATACATTTGTAAATTGGTTTATCTTGGGTGGTTGGAAGGAATGATTATTATCCTCCTTTTCCAAGTTCAATTGCTACAATCCACGTTGAGCATATTTTTGTATTGGATTCAAGCTTTCTTATTGAATTGCCTTGAGCCCTAAAAAAATATCTTAACCTTTTCTACCAGTTAGAGAGAAAAATAAAATAAACTCATAAAGCATGTACTAGTTGAGTGTACTCAATCATAAACATGAGAAAAATAAACTCATAATGCATTTACTGTTAACCATTCTACATTGAACCATGTTGCATATAAATAATAATTTTATCTTATTTTTAAACACCATAAACATTAAAATAACGACTGAAATCAATAACATAGACATGAGACCAATGAAAAATGATAACTTGATCAAAAATTTAACCCCAAGGGTATTAAATAAATTTAATGTATTATTATAATTAACCATTGCAAAACACTGAATAACATTTTATTTTTAAGGAATCATTCATGTTGGCAATATATTCATCGATATCTTCTGGAAAATCGAAGAACTACTATTTTTTTCCTAGAGAAAAATCAAACTTTTTATTAAGCTAATAAAAATTTACAGCTATAGATGCTTAAAGAATTCCTAAAAATTGAGGTTTTACATAGAGAAAAAAACACAACTCAACTCTGAGTAATAAATGGCAAATCCAGAGGAAATGTGTTACTAAAAAATTATGACCAAAAAATACCAAAAAGCCATATATGAGCCTCCCCATTTATCGTAGAAAGAAACCCACATATATTAATTGTTTATACATACAGTATCCATTATGTCCAAAAAGCCCCAAAAAATTAAGTTGAGTGATATCAAGAAAAAAAACCATGTCCATCTAACAGATTTACAACAAGTAAATAAAATAGATTGAAGTAGCCAAACACCTGTGATAAGAGAGAAAAAAAACTAATTTCATCTAATATAAGGTGGTTGATCTGACACACAGATACTCCCATCTTCTGTCTTAGTTATTCTCCATGAGCCCAGATCCTGTTGCAGGCCCTCTTTAGAAAGGTGACCTGCCTCAGTGTTCTGCTCCTTGTATATTCGGAAAACAGATATGTTATCAAAAACCATTTTAATATGTAAAATTTCTTCAATAAGAGGAATCAAAATGTGATTTTGACATATTTGAACTTCATTAAACTAGTTAACAACATTTAAGGAGTCACCGAATATTTGCACCGAATCAATCCATAATTCTTGAATCCAACATAATAAAAGTTTCAATGATTGTAATTATGTGAAATATTTAGATCCCACACCCAGGTCAACTGAATCTTTTTGATAGTTTTGGTCATTTTAATGTAATACCAACCCTGCCCCACATTTGTTCTATGCATTTGATGCACCATCAAAATATGTCCAAGGAATGAGAGGATTTATCTGTTCCTCTCTGATGATTTGAGTTATCTTAATAGGAGATGGGTTAGAGAATAAAGAGTAAATTGAAGCACACTCAACTGTTATTAAGGAAGGAGTTGAGGAGGTGTCCCAGAAGATGCGTTTGTTCCTTGCCAACCAAATCCCCCAAGTAATTATAGGAGGGACGTTTCTCAGATTTCCATCCAGAGGAGAATTCCACTAGTTTTTCCAAGCTTCCAATATATATAGCGCATGCCAAACCTACATTATCCCCAGGATTCTCGAGGTAGTATCTCAAATGTTAATAATAAAAGGACATGTTAAGAAAACATGGCAAGCAAATTATTCTGAGTTTTTTCATAATATACACCATCCTGGCCCGCTCTTGTTCCTTTTTTGAAGGATGTCCCATGTGGGAACTTTGTTCTTGAGCAAACACCAAAAGAAAAACCTTGCCTTTATCAGAAATTTCAGTTTCCAAAGTGGTTTCCACCACCAATCCTGCCTCCCTTGGAGTTGTCGACCCATCTAGTGTTTGTAACAATATTTAGGATTGAGATATATGATACCTCGGGTGTTGAGGTATTCAGTGATCGCTCTAGGCATAGAAACAACCTCACTTCATCCCACCCACGGGTCAACTCCTACCCTGATATTTCCACCAATCCCTATGTGACATGCTAGTCCATCTTCAATAATTCAAAAAGAGTCCACAATAGACTTCCATATTGTTGATGAAAATAAAGTCTTCTTGTTAATCTTGTGCATCCATTCAAGTATGGGTTCATGGTATATGTATTTCCTTTCCACCGCAATTGTAAAAATATTTTCCATTGTTAACATGCACCACCCTGATTTTTCTTAGACTAGAGAAGATGCAAAAGTAGGGATTTCCTTGATACCTTCGCCCCCCAAGGTTTTGGGAGAGCTATTTTGTCCCATGCTACCCATGGAAGGACACCTTAATCCTTTGATCTGGCCCATAGAAAGAGACCACACAAATTTTTGATACAAGAGAGTATTCCTTTAGGGACCCAAGTGAGTGCAATCGAATAGACAGGTATGGCAATTAAAACTGATTTGATCAGCACCAGTCTACCACCCCTTGAGAGCCACTTGAAAATAAAATGTTTAATACGCTTATCGATTTTGGTAAACAACCAATTCCAATCATGTTTCTTATAGTTATCGAGTTTAATATGGAATCTAAAATAATTGAAGTTTTCCATCATAAGTTTTGCTTCATAAGGGAGATTTGTCAAAACTTTGTTGATTTCAGCCACCTAGAACCCTGCATGAGCAATTGAGGATTTCTGCTCATTGATACACATCCATGTTTCATTAAGGAAGAGATCAAGGGAAAGCTACAACTTTTGAATGTCATCTCTAGATCCATCATTGAATAGAAGGATGTCATCAACGAATAGAACATGGGTAATGAACAAATTGGTAGAAAATTTGATTCCTTTAATCTCTCCACGACACTCAGACACTAAAATAAACTAACTAAGCCCTTTAGCAGCAAGTACAAACAAAATCAGGGAGAGAGGGAAGCCCTGTCTAAGCCCTCTCTAACTGTGAAAAAAGGGGGAGGATGCTCCATTGATAAGGACAACAAAACTGAAATTAGTTGTACATCCCATGGCCCATCTGATGAAGACAGAGGTATAACCAAATTATTATGTCATAGGCCTTCGAAAGATAAATTTTAAAAATAAGCCCTTTTTTTTTTCTCTGTTTGATGCTATGCATAGCCTCCTGAGCAATCCCAATGGCCTCGTGAGTTTGTTTGCCATCCAGAAATCCAAATTTTTCTCTTGAAATATTCTTTGAGAGGATTGGCTTCAGAAGAATAGCAATGATCTTTACTGTGATTTTATAGAGACAATTGCAAAGATATATGGGTTTAAAATCCTTGAAATTTTATGGGTCATCAATTTTATGGATAAGAGCTAAGAAGGTTGAGTTGAAAGGCTCGTAAACATATCCTATGATTGTGGATTCCTCCACCACCCCAGTAAGCTCATCCCCTACGAACTCAAAGAAATGCTGAAAGAGTTCAACCGTCCACCCATCTGGACCTGGAATCTTATCCTTCTGCATTTTTTTTAGAACTCCCTCAATTTCTACTTTTGTGACAGAACTCATGAGCATTTCATTTTCTTCCTCTTTTGCATATCTAGGGAAAAACTGGGCCACCTAGATAACTTCAACAATTGTTGCTCCTCTAGGGATTTTAATATCCATTTAAAGTGATCTCTCCCCAAGGATGAAATATCGTCGAACGATTTAGTTGTTCCCCCATCTTCCTGATACATTTCCCAAATTGTATTAATGATATTCCTTCCTTTTGCATAATTCTGAAAAAAAAATTCAAATTTTCGTCCCCAGTTTCCAACCAAATAAATCCAATTTTAAGCCTTCACTGCTCTTCTATGTCATTGAAGATATTTACATTTTATAGTTCAAGTTATTTTATCCTTTCCTTTTTCTCATCAGTCTCATAACCACCCCCCTCCAGACTCTCCAAGAAAACCAGATACTCCTCTATTTGTTTTAGCTCAACTTGCTCCCTATTTTTTTTTTCCTTTTCGCAAGAGATTGTTGTCTGCTTCATCCTTTTAATATTTTCCATAAATTCCTAAGATAAAGACTGACCCTAATCAGAACTCATGGGTCTCCAGGTGGTTTTAACCAATTCATTATAACTTTGATATTTGATCCACATTGGGTTAAATATGAAAGGGGATCCAGACTTCATGCTATGCCCTTTCAATTCAAGAAGTATAGGAAAAATATCATAATCCACTCCTATTCCAACCCATTGTATGAAGGAGGAAATTTGGTTTACAAGGTCTTCCATCATCAAGAACCAGTCTAATATCTTGGTCACTCTAGCTTCACCCGATCGCCTATTCCTCCACGTTGGGCTGGATTTTATCATATTTACATCAATAATTTTTTGCAACATCAATTTTTTCAAGAATTAATTTGCCAGGGGATCGACTTGGTCTAACGGCCCCTAGGTCTATGTCAAGCCCAAATAAAATTTGAAGTCCCATCCCACCACCATATTGGGAACCTTCATAAATAATTTTGAGAACAAAGAGTTCCAAGAAAAAACCATATCATGGCATGGTCCATAGATGTTAAGGAAGGACAGGCTCAAGCAAAGTTCAGAAGAGTAAATCTATGCCCCCAATAGTAGCTCTGAGCCCTAGGAATTAATAATCTTTATGTTACAATATTTTAACCATAGATAAAGGCCTCTAGATCTACCCTTTACATCATAGGACACAAAAGACCATCCTGACAAAAATTTACACAAAGAGGCCATCACAACTTCTCCATTTCCAAGGGTTTCTTGTAACATAATAACATCAAGACAATACTTTTTGAATAACTCTTTATGGGCTAGCTTCTTGTGGGTGGTAGAGAACCCACTGCAATTGAAGGAAATGAATAACATTTGGAAACCACCTCAGGGGATTGCGTTTCTCTAAGCACCCCTTTCAGAGAGATTTACCTCCCATCAACTATGTCTAGCCTAGATTTTAGTTAGGAATTTGAAAGATTAGACTTCCTTCCTTTGGTTTTATAGGGCTAAGGAGGTTCCCAAATGCACCCCAAACCACAAAAATGCATTAAAGAAAGGTCTTGTTTATCCCTAGGTCGCAAATTTTAATGGCGGTTCAGAGAGGAAGGGGGAGGGACAAAAGAACAATCAGGCCCAGGTGAGGATGAAAATGACAGATTGAGGTCAGAGATAGAGGTAATGATGTTTTCTATACTATACAGAAAGATTGTAACTAGGAGAAACAATAGAAAAATGAGGCCTGGAGGGACCAGGATTCGAGATAGCATCTAAACGTGAAAGGAGATAAGTAGATAAAGAGGATAGGGTAAGAAAAAAGGTAGCCGCAGATCGTGGATCAGGGTCGATGTGTTCCACTTTGTCCTAAGCCTCTAGATGTTGACCATGTTCAAGATTTTCATGTACTCCTTGAGGTAGAGGCTGATCTACTTCAACCTCCATCGGTTCCAACATTTCTTCCCTTTGTTTCCCATTTCCCACTGCCTGTGCCTGGACTAGCTCTTCTACAAACCCCTGCTCTTCGTTCCTGGGCTCTCCCATAGTCTCCATCACTTACTAAAACCGAGAGGAAAGTCACACACCAAATTCCTCTTCTTGTGGCATCGGTGGCAGTGGAAGGGAAACTCCTCATAATCTATTATCTGCGAATGAGAATACCTCTGAAGTTGAAGATTTATTTTTTTCGCCAAGCCCTCCCTTGGGTCTAGCTTGACCAAAATTCGGGCCATAATTTTTCTCTTTGTTTCCAGAAAATACATGTCAGTCTCAAGAAAAGTTCCTAGCTCGTTACCTATTTCCCTGAAGTCATCCTCCATCTAGAGATGGGGAGGAAGGGCTGATAGCAGACCCCTAATTGGGATCTCCTCGAATTTCTCCCTCTACGCATTAAAGAGAGGAGTCCACTTCTTGAAGAAAATAGGAGATATCCCGAAACACCAGTTCCTCTCGAGAACCCACTCTAGAGTCTCCCATTTGTTGGATCTTAGCATGAACCACCCCCTTGCCAAAGTGATTACCTCAACCTGAATTTTCGGAGCCCCTTTACATGCTTTATCAATCCATTCTAGAATGTATTTTGTCGAAAAAATCCTTCCTTTGGCTCTCCCAACCAATATTAACTCTGATGCTTCAATAGCTTTATCAAGCTGAACATTGACCACCAAGACTAGATTTGGGCATTCTGCCTTCTTCTTTGTGAATTTTCCTTTTTTTGCTTCGAACCAGTATACTGTTCGTCCCTTTCCACAAAGGGAACTAAAGTTTCCTGCCCTTCGAAAACATGGTCCAGGTCCTCGAAAATCCTCCCTAAATGCTCCTTCGCTGGCACAGCCTGAAATACAAATTCTCGTAATTCCATTGAATGCCCCTTCGCTTCGGCCCCAGAAATCGGGCTCCCCCTCCACCACCTCCAACTCCTCAAAACCCGGAAAACCTCCATGCTCGCCACCCTGAAGCTCTTGAATTATAACTTGAATACTATCCTTCATAAGGCTCCTGGGTAGAGTCTGTGTTTCTCTTGTCCCCCACACCTGATTTTCTAGATCTATGCCCTTCCCTAGCTAAGATGATATAGATTTCAAGGGTTCTAGGGATGCAACCTCCCTCTTCCTTTGTGGATATTTGCAAGCAAGGGTTTATTTAACCTTTTGTGCTGCTCTCGTTTCAGGAGAAAAGGGTTTTGGATCCAAAAAAGACTTTAGGCCTTCATTCCCCCATAGGCCACTACTTCTAAAAATGTCTTCAATTCCTCCCGTGAAAATAATAGGCTCAGGGAGGGAAATAGTTTTTTTGACTTACCCAATTTTTTGTATAAAATATAACAACGAGATTCAATGCAATCTTATAATGTACTAAAACAAGATATTGAATCCTTCTGCAATTTGCAGAAACAAAACATGATTGCACAATCGCATAACATGAAAGAGAAAGAGACAATTAATCGCACAACACAAGATGTATCTAGGGAAAGAAACTGATCAAAACCCTGGTATTTGTATATTTCATATGGTCAAGATCATAAAACAATAGAATGTTCTTTATCCACTGATAAACTTCCTACACTCCGCTCACTGTCTCACTCTAATATAGCTCGGATCTAGCTTGCAATCCAAGCAAGTTTGGTCCAATATTTATAAACCTATTGCTTGCCTCTACCTGGACTACCTTCCTTACGCATTCTTTGGCTAATTGAGCTGCTATTAATTATGAAAATACCAATTAATGATAGCATAATACTTTAAGGCCTTCCCGATGACCTCATGCATGACCTATACAATTTTTTAATAGTACAACAAATAGATCTCTTCCCTTTAACATGAGTCTCAACTGGGCCTTCCTTAGAACTGACATGCAACAACTATTTATAGTGAATCATCAGTTAACTGATTGATCACTACTTGTGAATTAAATCATATTTAATTCATTGGACCTCTCACTAGCTCATCTCTCAACTAGAATTAGTTAAATTGATTTTAACTCAAATTATTGAGTTAACTGATTACAACTCACAAAGAATTGTAACTGGACCCCCTAAAAATAGGAAAATATTCTACATGCCTCCTCTTTGACCTCTAAATCGAATTTCCTAAGCTAACTAAGTCTTCCTGACTCAGTTAACTAATACAAGTTGTCATGAGATGAAATTAAAATTTTTTCTTCCATTTTAATTAAGGGAAAATTAAATCAGAAGCCTCACATGGTACCATTTTTGGGAGCCATTTTCTGGTTTCCATTTTCAATGTTTCTTGTTGCCAATTTCAACACTCCCTCTCAACAAGAAAGGAATTGAATATATCCTGATATGGTACCTTTGGAATGTTCTTCATGCAACACTTCTCTAGTGTTGTTTTCTCCTGCAACTCTTGAAATTGAATAGCCTCCAAAAAAACTGAATTAGTATGATGCATCTGTCATCAGAGTCTTTGACTATTGCTAGCTATTGAACTGTCTACTGGAAACTCTGCGTTGTTATTGACTCTACATTTGTGCCCTTTGCATTGCTATCAAATATGATTTGCGCTCCAGTATCTAAAATTTGTCACTCTGATTTATGTCTTCCTGACATCTAATTGCATCAATCCTACTGATCCTTCCTACTATTGTATACTGTGGGCTCCTTGTAGCCAGGTCCGATCCATGAGACAAGCCATCTCAATGGATCCTGCCCAAATTTAGTCTCTAGGGATTATGTCTGCACATCGCCCCACCTCTCATCTGGAGGTATGGTTGCATGTGCTCCCTCTGCCTATTTGTCTCAAAATTTCCCCCTCCTGGAGGTCTCTACTTGAGTGGATGCCTCCACTCAGTATCCTCTATGTTTCTCCAATTGTAGTTGCCCACAAAATTTTGAGACTACTTCTGAGGCTGCAAGTTGAGAGGTAATTTAGGCTTCCTCTCAACCACCATGTCACTAAATTCTGCTTTTCTCCTCAAAGCTTTGCATGCATCTTTGACCTCAAGAGCATATGGGTTCTTGACTCGTACACTGATCTGTTTATCTCATCCCGTGGTGATGTGTCTAACACCTTTCCTTTTCTAAATATGACATCATAACCATGGTCTTCCAAGACCGATACAGAGACAAGATTCTTCTTTATTCCTGGAACATACAAAACATCTGTCGGTTTGAGAGGGGAGCTAGACTCCCTCTGAAAGGTAACTGTGCCTATGTCGTCGTGCTATACCTCCTGTCATCTCCAAACTCTATTTTCTATTGGAGGTCCTTATCCTCCAAGTCACTGAAGAGATCTGTATTCCCCATCATATGGAACGAGGCAATGTTGTCTAGATGCCACATGCATCCCATTACAGTGTTGGCCATGCATGCAATGAGAGTAAAATCAAGCTCGAACTATGAAGTTAGCGCTTCACACGTTGCAGCTGCAGGCTCCTTCTTGCTTTCCTTCTTTTATGGACAATTCGAGGCATAGTTCCTGTACTTGTGATAGTGAAAACACTTGATCTTGAATAAGTCTCTCTTTCCCTCTTCACCTTAGGTCTTCTTTCCCTTGGATTTCTTGCCTTTTCCGACTAACGCAAAATATTCTTCTTTATCTATGTCAGAGGTCTCATCTCTAGTGCTCCGCCTTATCTCTTCCATTACCAAGTCGGACCAAAAATTATCCTAGTCTGGTAGCTTCTCCCTCCCATTCACAGAGTTGTGGTAACTATGTCAACTCTTGGGAAGGCCTAAAAGAATTAGGCTCACCAAATCATCCTGGGCTACTATCACACCAACATTTCCAAGCTCATCTTGACATTGAGTGAACTTCGTCAAGTATTTTGGTATCGTCTCGCCCTCCTCCATCTTGATGTTTCCGAGATTGTCCTTCAGTGCCAACTTCCCGTGGTCGTTGGTATTCTGAAACAAATTTGTCAAGGACTTCCACATAACATATGGAGTCACCTTCCCATAGAGACTCAAAATAATATGATCTTGAACTCCTTCTAACAATATCCTTCTCACCTTTGCTACCTTCTTCTTCCATGCATCAAGAAGTTGAGCATCTGTAGTTGTGGGCTGGGGAATATCACTGTCTATCAATTCCTTCAGTTCTTTGTCCTTGATCACTACCTCCATCTTGTCCAATATTTAACTCGTTTCTTGCCTCTACCTGGTCTGCCTTCCTTATGCATTCTTTGGCTAATTGATCCCCTATTAATTAGGAAAATACCAATTAATGATAGCACAATCCTTCAGGGCCTTCCCGACGACCCCATGCATGACTTGTACATTTTTTTATAGTACAACAAATAGATTTCTTCCCTTTAACCTCAGTCTCAACTGGGCATTCCTTAGAAATGACATGAAACAACTATTTATAGTGAATTATCAGTTAACTGATTGATCACTACTTGTGAATTAAATCAGATTTAATTCATTGGACCTCTCAATAGCTCATCTCTCAACTAGAACTAGTTAAACTTATTTTAACTCACTTAATTGAGTTAATTATTACAACTCACAAAGAACTATAACTGGACCCCCTAAAAATAGGAAAATCTTCTACATTCCTCCTCTTTGACCTCTAACTCGAATTTCTTAAGCTAACTAAGTCTTCTCGACTCAGTTAACTAATACAAGTTGTCATGAGATGAAATTACAATTTCTCTTCCAATTTAATTAAGGGAAAATTAAATTAGAAGCCCGCTTTGGTGCCATTTCAACACTCCCTCTCCACAAGAAAGGGATTATCCGCTGCCCTAATCATGTCTCTCTGGAACTCAAATTTTCTTCTTTTCAACGCCTTTGTCAAGATGTCTGCATCCTGCTTCTCCATGGGAATGTACTTAATGACATAATCTGCCTCCACACACAATCTTTGAGATGGTAATACCTGATATTAATATGCTTGGACCTGTCATGAATAATTGGATTAACCGAGAGTTTGATGCAATTATGGTTATCACAATGTATCACCATCGGATACATCTGTTGACCAAACAAACAAACAAGTATCTTCCTCATCCAGATGGCCTCACATGCTGCCTGACTAGCCTCCATGTACTCTGCCTCTGATGAATTGATTGCAACTGATCTTTGTTTCCTATTGTACCAGGAAACTATTGTTGATCCTATGTTGAAGATGCCCTATTGTGAGATGGAATGCACACCCGATAGTTGTGAGGTGTATCAGTGCATCCCACAAATATCCCCAACTCTGTTGTTGGCTTTAACTTCTTCCTGAAATATTTGGTTACATGGAAATAAACAGATGAACCAAAAATTTTAAAATGCAACACATCTCGTTTCTTACTTGAAAAAAAAGCTTCCTATGTTGTATTCATCCCAAGTATCCGATGAGGACTTCTGTTCTGCACAAATAAAGATTTTTTGCATGCTTCTGTCCACAGCTGGAATGGTAGGCCCTGATCAAGCAACATAGCTCGTGCTACTCCCACAATAGTTTTGTTCTTTCTTTCTGCAACTGCATTCTGTTGTGGGTTATGAGGTGCTATCAATTCTCCTCGAATTCCTTTTGAGGCACATAAGTTCTTGAATTCGTTAGATACATCCACCATTGTCGCTCCTCAGAGCCTTCACCTTCTTCCCTGTATCTTTCTCAACAAGTGCCTTGAACTCACAAAACTTGGAGAATGTATGATCTTTCTTTTGCAAGAAGAAAATCCAAAAATTTCTTGAAACATCATCAACAAAAATCACATAATAGGTCCACACACATCTGAGTGAACTCTCTCAAGGATCGCTTTTTCTTGGCTTTCCTTATAGTGAAAGGTGGCCTTGGTATACTTCCCGAATGTACACCCTTTGCATGTATATCTCTACTCAAGTGCACCCTTTTGAAATCCAGTAGAAATATGTTGTATGATCTTGAAAGCATTGTGGTGTAGATAGCCCAATCTCCTATGCCATAACTCATCGATGTCTCGTCTCTCCACATTCTCTGCTTTCATTCTCAAGGAATAAGAATATTCTACATCCAATTTGTAGAGGTTCTTTACTCGAACCCCAATCTTTTTCACCTGTCCTGTGGCTCTGTGACGAAGGAACACATTTCCTTCAATGAGGATCACATTATAGCTACGATCTTCCAACATAGTAACATAAACCAATCTTTTCTTTAAATCGGGAACATACATGAAATCTTTTAATGTGAGTGGATTCCCTGACTCCCTCTGAAAGGTAATTGTACCTACACCAGTAGTGTTATACCTCCTGTAATCACCCATCTCGATGTGCAATTGGAGATCCTTCTCTTCCAACCTACTGAATAATTCTTTGTTTCCAGTCATATGGAACGAAGCTCCACTATATAAGTACCACACAGAACCCATAATCAATGACACCATGCATGCAATGAGAGTGAAATCCAATTAGAACTATGAACCAAGTGCTTCACCTGCTGCTCCTCATGAGGCCTTCTTGTTGGTATTCTTTTGTGGAAAATTTGTGACGTAGTGTCAATGCTCATGACAGTGAAAACATTTCACCTTTGATGAGTCTTGCTTCTTTCCTTCCTTTCCAAACTCTGATTTGGAGCTGAACATATAGTTTATTTGAGTCTATTGGCGAAAATTATAGATAAACATATGCAGCATGGGATTGAGTCTTTTGGTGAAAATTATAGATAAACCTATGCAATATGGAAAGTGGTATATTTTGAACTTAAATCTCTGATACATGTTTAGATATTATATTTACTCATACAAGTCCAGCGGTTTTTTCCCTCTGAAAAAAAATAAAAAATATCCATGACATTTCTTTAAGAAATCACTCTACCAATAACATATGCCAGACTAAATGAAGTAAACATGGGGAAATTTTCTACGAAGCTTTCGTTTCTGCAAAACTTAGTTTCATTGGAATGTGACGACATGATGGCTAATCGATCCCTCCCCATCTGCTGAAACAAAGATTCCAACTTCATTTCTCTTAAAGAAATACAAACCACACACACAGTGGAGGCGTGGAAAGCTTTTAACTCCTTGGGATTTGATGACGGTAATCAAGGGAAAAACACTGAGAACTAAGAACTTCTAGCAGCAATCCAGAACTTCTAAACGAACATGCTATTAATGCCCTGTCAAATTTTGTTTGAATTCCAGAAGTTTTATGTTTACGATGGTTATCAACTGTGAGCAAGGGTCATGCTGAAATGTTGAAGCTGAACATAGAAGCTCGAAGATTTTGTCAGCCCCAAATTTGAAAATTTTACAGCTTGGCCTATTAATGTTTCCCGTCATCTGGATTTATATTTGTGAGTATGCCCACAGGTATTAAAAAAAATCAACTGGGGAAATGAAAGGCAGGTGAGGATTTCATTTAAGGGTTTAACCTTATATTCTCAAGAAATATATGACTTATATGCCATCAAAATAAATACACACATAATTTGCAAAATATTAATTAAAGGAATTATTATTATTATTTTTTAATTATAGAAAAATATATTATTTAAAATTGATAAATATAGTTTTAAATTAATAAATCAAATTTATTTAGTTTTAATAGTTGTAAGATGATCGTCCCAGAAAATATATTCTTGTAAATGATATGTTAAATACCTAATAAATATATTGTTATAATGGCATTAAGATTTACGGTTGAGTTGGTCTTATAATGAGGATTTCCTTGAATTATGTTACCTATATTTAAATTATTAGTTTAAAAAAAAATTAAATGGTGAATATAAAATCTTAAAATTTTGTTTAAAAATTACAATTAGAAAAATTTGTTTGTCACAATACAATAGATACAAAACTAATGATGTTTTACACAACCAAAAAATCAATGAGCAAATCTTAATTCTAACATCTTTGTAAAAGATAATTAAAATATTTTTATTGTTGTAATTTGGTGTTCCTTAATAGAAAATTAAATTAAACATTGCATAACTAATTGATTTAACTAGATTAATTGAATAAATTGCAACCATAGTAGCCAAGCAAAATTAGAATAGCACAAGGATGTTATACATTTATGATTGGATGCAATATTCACTTGCCTCTCAGTAAGGATATGATTGCAAATAACTTCACAAGGTATCTCAGTACATTGCTTCTACTTCTTTATATAGTACTATTTAGCTCCTACGAACATTCTAGAGAAGAAACTTTCCAATAGGCACAACCTTCTAGTAAACCTTCTTGCATTTATTGATTTCACACTAATACATGGACCTTATTGCTAGATATGGCCTTTGTATATATAAATACACAACAACCTATCTATCTAATTAAGGAGTTAGGGATATTTAGACCCTAGCATGCACCCCCCACCCCACCCCCCAAACCCTAACCCATCATTAAAAAGTAGCAATGCCCTCAAGCCTAAAGATGAGGGAATTGTTGAAGGATCCATCATGGTTCACCTGTGGCATCCTCAGGCTATGTGCACTTCCATTATATCAATACCTCTTGAATAATGTAATGGCATAAACAATTCTCTTGTTTGTCAAGGAATACCTCATGTTGCAACCAAATTGAACCTAGTTCAACCAATTTGGTATGACTAGTTTGAACACAACAATGAGATCTAACCACTTTCTTTAAGAAGACATTATAAGCCACCAACCCAATACACTAGAAGACATTATAGGGGCCATACATATTTTGAAAAACCTTTTGGTGGTGGTTTTATTTGAGGGAGGTTTGGTTATAAGCTTGTCGATTGAGGAACACATGATGCCTTTCTTCAAAATGGCATCTGGAGCAATGTTGATCAATTGATTATGAGCCATGACTAGATTATCTCTTAGATTTCAGAGAATGTCAGCTTAGGTTGTGATGGTATTGTTGACCTCTTTTACCTTAGAGAGTCATGATAAGTAGGATACCATTGATGAAGACAACCTTAAAGGGGGTCATTTAAGTAGCCCCATGATAAGTTGTATTGTGCCATTGATCCACTAAGAGGAAACACTGAGCTTTTTGGGACTGTCATTCTAAAGTAAATCACCTCAAGTATGCTTCCCAACACTTTCTAACAATGTTTGTTTACCCATCAAGTTGGGGGTGATAGGGGATGATAGAATGATATTTCGTGCCAAGGAGATAAAATAATTCCTGCTAGATATTATTGATGAAAGTGGGGTCACGGTCTATTATAATAGATTATGGTATACCATGGAGTTTAGAGAGATTATCCATGAATACTTGAGCTATCATGGAAGTTATAAAGGGGTGTTGGAGAGGGGAAAAATTAAGCATATTTGGAAAGGTGATCAATCACAACCATGATGACTGATTTATTACCAAATTTGGGTAACTCCGTAATGAAATTCATAGAAATGTTAGCCCATATAGCTAGATAATAGGTAAGGTTTAGTTCACCTAGAGTTTCCATTTTTCTTCCTTTTGTCATTAGAAAATGTCACATTTTACAACAAAAATGTGAATGTCCTTCTTCATGGCTTCAACAACAAATAAGTGTTTAATCCATTAATATATTTTACAGAAGCTAAAATGACTTGTTGTTGGAGTTGCATGGAGTTCAAATAACACTTTCTAATTAAAAGTGGACTCTTTGGTCAAATGCATAAGCCCTGTATGGTGAAGTCCTTCATTGTGCCAAGTGTAACTCTAATATGGATTGTTGGGTGCGTGTTATATTATTTCCATGTCGGGGGGTTTGTAGGGGGGCGGTAGCTCCCCTGCACGGGGTTCGGGGTAGCGCTGTGAAAAAAAAGAAGTATATATATATATATATATAATAAAAATAAATAATAATAATAATAATAATAATAATAATAATTTAAAAATAAAAATAAAAATAAAATTTGACCCTATATTAGGTGGGAAAACCTGCCTATGGTTTTGTGCATGGGTTTGCATATGGTTTTGGGCGTGATGGTTTTTTTCCCACGGTATTTTGTAGATCCGGTCAAGGGAACTATGGTTATATTCTAATCCAGGGTTAATGGATTGGGGTTTATTAATGCTTCGACATGTATACATATGTGTTGTAACATTGAAACGAATATAGTGAAAAAATCAAGCTGGTAGTCCCGATTTTGGGATCGAAGGGAAAATATCTGTGTATATATGTTTTATGTTTTATGATCTCGCTATTGTTTATTTTATGTTTTAAGAGTTCATTTGCAGATAATTTTTGTACAGGGATAAAACCTACATGGATGGGACATTGCCATTTGAATTTGTTGGATCAGGTAGGTGATCTTGTTATTTGTGGACCTCATTCAACCAATCTACTATGATGAATGATAGTGAAAAGAGAGACGTGTCCTCTTCATACTTCCAAGAGAGAACAACTGCTACCACATTCTCATTTCCCTTTTTATCAATGATCTCATAATTAGATCCCAACATTTTAATGACCCATTTCTATTTCTCTAGGGATGAAATTCTTTGCTTGTAGAGGTATTTTAGTTTGTGATGATCAATATTAATCTATAAATGTTTCCCGAGAAAGTAGAAACATTAGATATTCATAATATGAAAGACCACCATCATATTTTTTCATAGGTTGATTTTCATAGTTGTTTTCTAGTAAAACCCAAGGATATTCCCTCTTACAAGAGAACTACTATAATGCCTTTGCCTAAAGAATCACATTCAAAAACAAAATTATTAGTGAATTTTGCTATTACAACTAATGGGGTTGTTCACATGGAATTCTTCAAACCTAGAAGGCTTGATATATGGCTTCACTCTAACTTAAAGTGATTTTTTAAAGGAAGGCAGTGAGGGAAGTGGCAATCTTTCCATAGTTCTTGATGAGATTTCAGAAATAATTGGTGATACCTAGAAAACCTTGTAAAATGTTAGAAATATCAAAATGTGGCCAATCTTTCATCATTTAAATTTTCTTCAAGTCCACTCACACACCATCATCACTAACAATATGACCCAAACATTCTACTTTAGAGACACCAATAACACATTTGGACCTATTGTGAAAGAGTTGATGATGAAATAGTAGTTGTGAAACCTAGACCACATGCTTGACATGGGCTTGTCCAATATTATTATAGATTAAGGTATCATCAAAAAATAGGAAAAAGTGATATAGAAATTATTGAAATGTGTGGTTCATGAGACTCTAGAAATATATGGAAATTGCATTGCAAAGACCAAAAGGCATCACTAAGAAATCATAATGTCCTTCGTAAGTGTAAAAAACATTTGAGGAATAATGATTTCCTTCATGTGAATTTGGTTATAGCTAGAATGGAGATCAATTTTGGTGAATAATTAAGTGTCTTTGAGCTCATTCAAGAGATTTCCAACGACTAGAATGGGGAACTTATCCATGATGGTTACAACACATGTCTATGAAGTGCCTTGTTTTTTAAGTAACATGACAAATATTGACGAATAAGGATTGGTACTAGGGAAAATCACACCAATAGATAGAAACTCTTAAACTATATTTCCAATTTCATTTTAAATATGTTGAAAATGAAAACAAGAAATGTTTAAAATGGCACCAAGAAAGATTCTAATTTAATTTTCCATGAATTAAATTAGAATAAAATTGTAAATCCACATTTCATGACAACTTGTACAAGTTAACTAAGTTAGTTCGACTTATTTGGTTCAGTTAATTTGAGTTGAAGGTCTAACTTGAGTCATGTAGAGTGGTTCCTACTTTTTAGGAGCCCTGGTTGAGTTTATTTTGAGTTGTAATTAATTAATTCGGTTTATCTGAGTTAAATTAAGTTTAACTAGTTCCAACTATTGGAGGAACTAGTGGAAGGTCAAAGTGTGGAAGTGGAACTTGAACCACACTCAGTGATCAACCAGATAACTAATAGATAAGCCATAAATAACTCATTCATATGTGAATTGAGAGTTACCCCGTTGAGATTGGTGTTCAAGGGCAGTGTACTATCAGTTGTATAATCATCCAAATTGTACCGGTGGTGCATGCAGTCAGAGGAAGGCCCTTGATGGATTGCGCAGTACTGGATGGGGATTTTCCTAAATAATAGGGCCTAATTACCCAAGGAAACATAGCAAGGAAATAGGGACTTGGGAAAGCAGAAAATTGGTTAAGTATTAGCCTAGGTTTGTCTAGGAAGCAGTGAGACAGATAGAGATAGTGCAGAGGTTTCTCAGGCTTAACAAAAGCATTGTAATATTCTCATATTTTTTGACTAATGAATATACAGATATCGGGTTTTTTAGTTGTGGCTTTCCCCAGGAAATAATTGTGTAATGTGTTGATTGAATTATTTCTCTTGTATGCTTCATGATTTCACGATCGTTTAAACTGGTTTCTGCAATTGGTAGAGTAGATTCAAGTCTATTGTTTTAGAAAACCACAATTAGCAGTTTGAATCTACAAGGAATATCTACATAGTATCAGAGTTGAAATCACTATAGAAGAGAAGAATATGATTTTCTTATGTGCAGGTGAATCAAATTTGCAGTATCATTATTCAGGGTAAATAGGATTTCGTTCTATGGATTAAGACTTGAGTATGCCCTTGAGGGAAGCTCAAATTACATAGCTTGTAAGCACATGATGGATGAAATTTTGGAAGGTAACGGGATCAAGGAGTTCATAGATATCGATATTCCTAAGCATGCACCAACTGATGCTCAAGATCTGGAGACCTGGAAGAAAAATCTAGAAAAGGCGAGAAGGTTCCCACTGGAAAATGTTTGAGATCATATTGTCTCGAACCTCCATAGAAAGGAAAATCCATATGAAGTGTGGAAGGCTTTGATAGAATTTTTTCAGAACAATAGTGACCACATGAAGCTGGAACTAAAGGAAAAGCTCAAGAAGATCAATATGGAAAAGGGCAACACAATACCACAGTACTTGACCAGGTTCACCCAATGTCAGGATGAGCTTGGGAGTGTTGGTGTTATAGTTGTTGAAGATGATCTGGTCAGCCTAGCACTTCTAGGCCTTCCCAAGAGATGGCACAACTATTAGGATTCGGTAAATGGGAGGGAGAAGCTACTAGAGTTGGAGCATTTGTGGTCCGAATTGGTGTAAGAAGGGATAAGGTGGAACACTAGAGATGGGACCTCATCCAAAGAAGTGGAAGAGGATTTTTCATTAGTCAACAAAGAAAATAAATCTAAGGGAAAGAAGTCCCAAGGTGAGGAGGGAAAGAAGAAAGACTTGTCCAACAGTAAGTGCTTTCACTGTCATGAATTTGGGCAACATGCAAGGTAATGTCCACAGAAGAAGGCAAGTAAGAATGAGCATGTAGTAGCAGAAGCAGGTGAACCTCTAGCTTCAAAATTCAAGCTTTATTTCACTCTCATTGCATGCATGAAAATCACTGTAATGGGAAGCATGTGGTATCTTGAAAGTGATGTTGCGTTCCATATCATGGGGAATCTAGATCTCTTTAGTGACTTGGAGGAGAAATACCTCAAGCAGAACATTGAGTTTGGAGATGATGGAAGGTATAGTGCGACCGATATTTATACAGTTAATTTTCAGAGGGAGTATGTCTCCCCTCTTAGACTCATAGATGTGATTTTTTTTGCAGGACTAAAGATGAATCATGTTTCCATCGCATTATTGGAAGATCCTGGATACCATGTGATATTTAGCGAAGGGAAGTTTTTACTTAGATAGATCGCCATAGGACAGGTGAAGCAGATTGGTGTGCGATTCAAGAACCTGTATGAACTTGAGGTAGAAGATGCATGCAAATCCTTGAGGAGCAAGGAAAATTTTAGAGACTTGGTAGTTGAGATGGACCATGTTAGACCTCTCAACATGCAACCTCAGGAGCAGTCTCAGCAAGTTGTGGAGAAGCCACAATTGGAGAAGCAGAGAGTAGGCCGAGTGGAGAATTCCACTCAAGCAGAGACCTCCAGTAGGGGGGGATTTCGATCCAATTGGGCATAGGGAACACATGTGGCCATACTTGTAAGAGAGAGGTGGGGCAATGTAAAGAAATAGTCCCAAGTGTGCAGAAATTTGGGCAGCGTCCATTGAGGTGTTTTTTGCCTCATGGATCATTACCTTGCTACGAGGGCCCACGATATTCAGTATCAGGAGGATCAGTGTCAGTCAGATACTGATGAGTGCAAAAAAAATTTGACACTAGAGCATGGGGATCAATACTAGAGTCAACGCCAACATAGTTTTCCCAGCAGACAGTTGCAAACACAGTTGATTCAACTTATTTTTTGGATGCTTTTCAATCATAGATGTTGCAGTAGAACTAGAAATAGTGAGAAGTGTTACATGCAGAACATTCCAAAGGTATTGTATCAGGACAGAGTTGAATTAGTTTCTTTTTGAGAGGGGGTGTTGAAAATGGAAACAAGAAATGTTGAAAATTGCACCTAGAAAGATTCTAATTTAATTTTCCCTTGAATTAAACTAGAAGAAAATTGAAATTCCGCATCTCATGACAACTTGTACTAGTTAAATAAGTTATTTTGACTTAGTTGGTTCAATTAATTCAAGTTCGGGTTCTAACTTGAGTCATGTAGAGTGGTTCTTACTTTTTACGAGCCCTGGTTGAGTTTATTTTGAGTTGTAACTAATTAATCCAGTTTATCTGAGTTAAATTCAGTTTAACTAGTTCCACCTATTGGAGGAACTACTGGAAGGTCAAAGTGTGGAAGTGGAACTTGAACCACACTCAGTGATCAACCAGAGAACTGATAGATCAGCCATAAATAAATCATGCATGTGTGGAGTTACCCAGTTGAGATTGGATTTCAAGGGAAATGTACTATCATTTGTATAATCATCCAAATTGTACAGGTGGTTCATGCAGCCAGAGGAAGGCCCTTTATGGATTGTGCAATACTGGATGAGGAGTTTCCTAATTAATAGGGGCTAATTACCCAAGAAAAAAATGCAAGGAAATATGGACGTGGGAAAGCATAAAATTGGTTAAGTATTGGCCTAGGATTGTATAGGAAGCATTGAGACAGATAGAGATAGTACATAGGTTTCTCGGGCTTGAGAAAATAATTGTAATCTTCTAATATTTTCTTACAAATGAAATATACAGATAGTGGGGTTTTTATTTGTGGCTTTCCCTAGGAAATCATTGTGTAATGTGTTGATTGAATTCATTCTCTTGTGTGCTTCGTGATTTCATGATCGTTTAAATTGGTTTCCATAATTGGTAGAGTAGATTCAAGTCTATTGTTTTATCAAATTACAATTAGCAGTTTGAATATACAAGGAATTTCTACAAAATATGGATCTGGTGGCACTACTTCAGGGAAAATTTGGGGCAAATCATGTAGGAGTTTACTGTAGTGTTTTGGAAGATGGTTATAATGTTAGGTATCTCCCCAAAGAACCTAGATGTGCTCCTCAAGTATCTTGGGGGCATACACCATCATCTATAGGAGTAAGTGATGTTGTTCAAGCCCAATCGATGGAAGAGGCTTGTGTATAGGAACAATACCTGGAGAACAGAGACTTGAAGAAAGCACAATCAAGTGGATCGAAGTAGAAGGAGAAACAAGATGCTTCTAAGGAGGGGAGGAAGAAGCAGAAAGGGGGGAAAGATAAAAAGATGACAACCACAACACATCAATGTAAATATCCTAAAAATAACTGCAAAATTGACGACCATACAAAGGAGAAGTGTTGAAAGTTGCATCCAGAGCTTAACCCAATGAACCAAAAGAAATACAATAAGAAGAATAATGCCATGGCCACTGATTCGAGCAACCAAGTTGAAATCAACCTAGACGTGGCTGAGAAAATCATTTATACATCAATGCAAAAGGAGGTGAATTTGAGTAGCATTCAGCAATAGGAAGAGAAATAAATGACCAAACTCTTCCATATAAAGATACAGGTAAAAAAGACAAATATTGATGCTTTGTTTGACTTAGGATAGCAGGAAAATCTCATTACAAAAAATTTGGTCAAGAAATTGGGATTGGAATTTCGTGATCATCGAAGGAAGAGAAAGAAATGACCAAACTCTTCCATATAAAGATACATGTCAAAAAGACAAAGATTGATGCTTTGTTTGATTTAGGATAGAAGGAAAATATCATTACAAAAAATTTGGTCAAGAAATTGGGATTGGAATTTCGTGATCATCGAAGCCCATATCCACTGGATGGGTAAATAAGGATGCAAAGATGAAGGTAACAAAACAGTGAAAAATTAGATTTTCCATCAGTCTTGATTTTATTGATGAAGTAAAACTAGATATGGTTCCCCTTTATGTATGTGGTGTCATGTTCGGGAGTCCCTACATGTACATTAAAGGTGCAATATTGATGTGGAGAGCCAACCAGTATCGAATCATCAAGGATAGAAAATCATTCACCATTAATGTGCATAGAGGCAAGTCAAAAAAATTATTTGTAAGTGCCAACCAAGCCAATAATTAATCAGTTCCAGAATAAGTATGTTTTATTATTTTTAAGAGAAAATCATTCTATATAAGAGTCATTAAGAGGTAAGGACTCCCTAGAGGGTTGTACTAAGAAATGGAAACATAAACTATAAGAGTTTCTACAAGCATATAGGGATGTGTTTCGAGAGCCTAATGGATTACCACCTAAGAGGGAATTGGAGATTGAGGTCCAACTATTGCCAAAATCCCCATTTCAAAACATTAGGTTGTACAAGCAGGTTTTTATAGAAGTGAGTGAGGTGAAGAAAAAATTGCAGTAGCTATTGGTATAGGGTTTCATTCGACCGAGGACATCACCATGTGGGTCACCCATCATCATTGTGCGAAAGAAGGATGTGACTTGGTTGATGTGTATATATTATAGGGAATTGAACAAAATCACGCTCAAGAACAGGTACCCCCTACCTAAGATAGATGATCTACTAAACCAAATGAAACAAGCAAAATACTTCACCAAGTTGGGCTTAAAGTCTAGATATCACCAGGTTCAAGTCAAAGAAGAAGATACTTGGAAGACTAACTTAAAAATCACGAAAGGTTTGTATGAGTGGTTAGTCATTCCATTTTGCCTATGTAATGCACCAACTACATTTATGAGAATGATGAATGATGTACTACACCCTTTTATAGATTCATTTTTCATTTTTTATTTGGATGATATACTGGTAAACAACGCTACTTGGGAGGAGCACATCTCACATATGACGTAGGTGTTGGAGACATTAAAGAAGCACTAAATACTAGAAAATCTCAATAAGTGTGAGTTTACACAACAGTCTTTGGTGTATGTAGGTTATGTGATATGTGGAGGAGGTTGAAGATAGATCTTGCCAAGATGGAGGCCATCATTTAATGACCAGTGCCTAATAATGTTTATGAGGTCGGGAGTTTCATTGTGGAAACATAGTACTTGAGGAAATTCATAGCCTCATTTTCAGTAGTAGCACCACCACTCCATGCCATAACAACAAGTGGCAAGAGTTGCTAGTGGGGAAGGGGCCAACAAAGGGCTTGCAACAAACTAAAGAAGAAGATAAGTCTTAACTACCAAACATGTAGCAACCCTTTGAAGTGGAGACAGATGTGAGTAAGTATGATATGGAAGCAGTCTTGATGCAAAGAGGAAGGATTATATGCTACCATTATAAAGTGTTTCATGGGGTAGTTCTTAACTACCCTACTTATGAAAAGGAGATCTATGAACTGGTGCAAGTTGTGAAGAAGTGGAAGTATTATTTGATGGGAAAGGAGACAATGATACACACATATCACCATCCACTATGTTATCAATCCCAAAAAAAAAAAAAAACACATCATTCTGACAAGATTACTTAGGTTCATGGGTCAAAATAGGGTCTTAGGAGTCATTTCTTGAGTTTGACCAAGGGAAGTATTAAATTTTTTATAGTTTGAGCCTACCCTAGTGTTTAAATAAACTCATTTTCAGGGTATTTCATGTCAAGTCTTTCATCATTTTAAGATTCATTTCATTTCCCAAAGTTTTTGTATCAAAACCGCCCAATTAACCAAGAAACCATAGTTTCATAGTGCATCACGTTGAAAAAAGTCACTTTGCGCTACGAAAGCACTGATAGTTTCGTAGCGCAAACAACAAAAATTACACTACAGACGCTACGAAAGCGCGGTTTTGTAACTATCTTGTCAGTTGAGTTGTCAAATGTCAGAAACCGTTGGGAAAGTGTTAGATAGAGGCTTGTTGAGTCACGTAATGATGAAATAGAAGTACACACCCACATTTGTAGTCATCATGGTCAGTATAGGTTATGAGTGGGCCATCATTTTCAGTTATGAAAGGACACTTGAAATTCAAATTCTTTCCTAATTAGTCATTCTCATTCCTTTTGCCTTCATTTGTAATTTCTAAGCTCTGAGTATCGAGCCAAACTTGTAGTTGGTTCTTACAAAGGTTTATTACATCCATATCAAGCGAGGCTGATACATTTATTCAAGCGAGGCTGATACATCCATATCAAGCAAGGCTGAAATATTTATATCAAGGGAGGCTGAGAGGTTCTCTGAAGAATATGGCAAAGGAAAGAAAAATACACAGAGGAGGACAACGCTTAAGGCATGAACCTGAAGACATGAAGGCAATAAATGAAGACCCAGCAGTGATGGAAGCATTCTGAAGAGCAGTTTGCCTACAATTTTGTGAGAAATTTCAGGGCTGTCACACATAGGTATCCAAGGAATTTGCTATGAATTTCAATAAAAGAAGCCAAGTTTGTCAGAATAATAAACACCCATATGAGAGCTACTAACAAAAGAATTAAAGACCAGGTGAAGGATTTACAAGAGCAACTAGATTTAATTCATTATGATACAGAGAAAAGGCATTAAAATGATAGTCATAGAAGAACCAATAGGCCAACCAATTGTAAATGAAGAAGAAATGCCACAAAGAAGCTAAAATGAAGTTGGTTTATGGTTTGTATGGTTTGTATATGATAAGGACAGGTTATATTTTGAGTTTTTGGGCAACCACAATTTTCATTTGACAAATTTATGAAAAAATATGCATACTTAGTAGTTTCGTAGCGCCTCCAGGCTTAAAAAGCAGAAAAACGCTACGAAACTGCTGTCGCTGCCTTTTTTTGTTTCCTCTGATAAGTATTTAAGGGGTTAAAGGCTGATTTAAGAGCTGAAATTGCTATGAAAGAGGTGTTGAAGGGTGCTTAAAATGATGCAAGAGGAAAGAGTCAAGTTTTTGGAGAACAAAAGCTTGTAATGGCAGCGCTATAGAAAGCGCTACGAAACTGCTGTTACGAAACTGTCTTGTACATGACTGTTTAGCAATCAACTTTAAGTTCAGTTTATGGCCAAATGAACTTTTTTTTTGGAATTATGAAAGTGGTTTGTCTTCATCAAAACCACAGCTACAAAAACCTCTCTCAAGCTTCTCACAAGTGTTATCAGTTTGGAGATACAAGGATTTCATTGAAGCCCTATTTTCAAAAACAAAGTTTTCCTGTTTTACACATGGTTTTCAAATGCACTTTCTGGACAACAAGAGATGTGTTTCAAAATACCAAGAGAGGTTTTGCTTCAAGACATAATTACCTCCAAAAACCTCCTTCCGTTTTGCAAAATACATCGTGGATTAGAATATATAGGATCTGTTCCAAGGCCTATTTTTCAGAAAAAACAGGAAAAATCAACATGGATGTCTTAAATATGAAATATTTTTAGCAAGTTTTGTATAGATGGAGGCTATGAAAGAGTTAAATACCATTTCAAGCAATTATTAAACACTCAAGTACCATGAATTCAAGACCAGATGACAGCCAAAATATTCAAAAAAGAAGAAGACCATTTACCTAAAAAACAGGGTTTTGTTTCCTAGTTTTGAGGAGGTCAGTTAAGTGGTCACAAAGTGGTGAATCTCATCATCTAAATTGGACCATGTGACAGAATACTAGTCAAAGATGTAATTTCTTTAAGTAGATAAGGTTGTTAAAGATAATAATGAAGATTTTGAGTCCTAGTTGAAATAGGACTGTCAAGTAGGATAGGTGTCTGTTTGTCATAAATTTGATGTTTTATGGTTATGCAAGGTGTCAATAGGAAAAAATTCGATGTATCTAGCCTAGAGGCATATCATATGATGATGTAACATTTCTATTAAAGGCCATTGGGTTGAATTAGCAAAGGTTTTGAGATTTTTGGCAAAATTGCAGCTTATTGTAATTTGACTGTTTCAGTAATACAAAGATTTGTTACTTGATCAACTTGGGATTCTAAAGGAGTTTTTGGTGCTTACTTATCCTATAGGTACCTTTTATGTATCTCTCTTGCAGTGTATTTCATTTATATTACTCAGAATTCATCCATTTTATGCTCTGACTTCCTTTATAAGTGAATTGACTGTGTATTTCCTTGTCTCATGTGTGTGTGTCCTACTACTAAAAACTCTGACCTGCCTCAACTTCCATGTCAAGTAAAATCACTGTAATCACTGAAATTTTGACTCCATAAGCCCAATGGCTACATATTGATATTATTTTCAACCTACAGGTTTGAGATGTTATCTCATAAGACTATTTGATTGTAAAGCTATTGGAGTTTGCTGCTATATACAGTAACAACACAAATTTTCTTCACCTAAGATTCTTATTATATTTCAATGAGTTTATGTCCTATATTTTGAAAGGTTTTCTTCAATGTCTTAATGCTTATTACTCATAACTCATGATTTTTCATGCTCTGACTTCCTTTAAGTATTGAGCTATGTTATATCTCTCTTAATAGTTTACCTTCAATGTCTTGATGTCTCATCACTTAGAATTCATGTATTACATGATCTGACTTCCTTTGAACCTTAAGCTATTGAAAACCTCCTGTATGTCTTACTCTTTCATTGAAATATTTGCAAGCCTCAGCTTCCACAAGGAAAGCCTTGTTATTGAGATCCCTGTCACTTACTCCATAGCCCAATGGTAGCAAGCCTTCATCTTTTCAACCTACAAACATACAAAACCAAGACATAATTCATAGAATTAGCCATCTCTCTACATATTTATTCAATATCATTAACCCTTGAGAGAGCCCTCTCAGACTGAGGAGGCTAAGCCTCAGTCACAAGATTGGTTTGAAATAGTTACACTGAAGTTGTCTGATCAGCAGCCAATAAGGTACGATTTTGGTGATAACACACTACAATACCTACAGTCCTAGAATAAGTTACAACAGACCAGAAATTACAAGTGGATGGGGTTTCTATAGAAATTTCATTTAGTGATCAAGTACAAGAAGGGAGGCACAAAAAATTTGACCGACATGCTTTCAAGGCCACCCACATCAAAGATCACAACTTTTGGAACTCTTACAAACATGGATCCATTCACGCATGATGCTTATATAGAAGCATATTTAGAGGATGTGTACTTTAGGGAGGTGTTTCAACAATTGTAGAGTCATAGTCATATGCACGATGGTGACAAAAATATTGACTACCATCTCCAGGATGGGTCACTCTATAGGCTGGGAGGGCTCTGTATTCCTAAAGGTGAGCAATTGTAGTTGATTATGGAGGCTCACACCTATAAGGTTGTAGGTAATTTTGGTGTAGAGAAGACCATGGAAAACTTGCGGAGGTATGTGTATTAGCCCAAGATGTAAGGGAAGGTAGTTAGGTTCATAAGAGGATGCATGCTTTGTTGTACTAGCAAGCCTAACAACAAGAAACATGGTCTATATCATCCCTTAACTATACCAAGAAGTGGCATGACTACCTATTCATGGTAGTTGATAGGTTCAATAATATTTGTGTATTGATGCCATGTAAAAATACCATCAGTGGACAAGAAGAAACTAAATTGTTCTTTGGACACGTCTGGGTGCATTTTGGGATACTAAGGAGCATCATTTTAGATAAGGACACAAGATTTCTTAACGCATTTTGAACTAAATTGTGGGAGAAGATGGACATGAAGTTGAAGAGATCTACAACATTCCATCCAAAGACAGATGGGAAATTAAAAAAAGTAGTCGACAAGACTTTGGTACAACTTTTGAGGGGATACAACTAGAAGCATCCAAAGACATGGGATGAAAATATCGTATATATACAACATTCTTACAACAGACTAGTCCATACTTCTACAAGGAAGTACCCATTTGAAACATGTTTTGTATATTTGTTGCCTTCACCTTTGGACATTGCATATGAGCAGTGAAGAGGAGTGAGGGAAGATCTTACAAGAGACACCTTGAGGGATGAAAAATTTATAGGTAATATCAAGCATATCCATTTCAGGTACAAAAGACACTGTAAAATTTAAACAGATCTTGTATAGTATTATATTACTGAACATTATAATTAACCATAGAGGAAGAGGTAATAATTTAACAAAAGGTAGAAGAAGTTGGATTTAGAAATCCATGAATATTTTGGTTTTTCACTAAAATAGATTCATTGATTTTAACACAGATGTTGATTCCTAATATTATTTGATTGTTTGCATTGGATGCATTGACTTCAATGTAGTTGTCGATTCCTAATGTTGTTTGATTTCTTGCACTAGATACATTGATTTCAACGTAGATATTGATCTCCAATCCTATGTAATTGCTTGCACTACATACATTGATTTCAGTGTAGATGTTCATTTTTAATCATATTTGATTTCTTGCACTAGATGCATTGATTTTAGTGTGGATGTTTATTTCTAATCATATTTTATTTTTTACACTAGATACATTGATTTCAATGTAGATGTTGATGTAACTAGATGTATGATGTATATTAATTTCAAAGCAATTACAAAAGTTATTGATGCCATGCATTGATTTCTATATTGTAGTAATTCAACAATAAATAAAATACTTGAATTTTAATCTTAAATAAAATGTTCATTTACCTGGAATGTTTGCTTATTGAAACTTAAACTATTTGTAATTGACACATTCTTATTATTCCCATTTTCCATTATTCAACATCATTATTCAGTTTGAATTCAAACGAGGTAATAGAAAACAACTACAATTGAAACTTATGTTTAACACTCCATACGTCACAATGATTGAATTTGGAGAAAACTACTATTAATATTGGAGAGCGATAGAAACACGCTATGATGTTTACTAAAATAACTCGAGTTAAAGATTTGAATGGTCTATGATTTCAACCTCCATTTTCATATGATTGATATGAACATATGAAAAAACTAACATGTGCGACAATATGAACAATATAAGAAAATAGTTTGAGTTTGATCACAATGAAGAGTATTTGTAATTAACTACACTATTATTATTCACATTTTCTATCATTCAAAATTGTTACATTGTCACTTTTCATTCACAAATTTTATTTCATCATTTTTCATCATTCAAGTTATTAACAATATCTATCATCTCAAAAAACTGAGGTAACTGAGAAAATTTAAAATTTAAATGACCAAACTAATCTTAGACATATTTAGCATGTTTAAAATGATCAGAGTAATTAGATGTTCAACAAATTTTGTGTGACCATGCACGACTGCAACCAACCTAGATCCATAATAACCCTAGATCTATCAAGCACTGAGAGGGATCATATCTCTTGAGGTACAAACCTTTCCTCAAGTCAAACAAATAGATTTACACCTCAAGAGATTTGATCCCTTTGGGCTCTTAACATATTCAGGATTAAGATGGATTTAGAATGATCATAATTAATAAGCATATCATCATCTTACAATGGTTATATGACAAAAAATCAATTATATATATATATATATATATATATATATATATATATATACATACATCTACATCTACATATATACATACATCTACATCTACATATAATCTAGACATATTAGTGACAAGTTTAAATGATCGAGTAATTAGATGTTCAACAAATTTTGTGTGACCATGCAATTAACGCAACCAAACTCAGACTCATAATAACCCCGCATCTATCAAGCACTAAGAGGGATTACATTCCCGAGGCACAACCTTTTCCTCAAGTCAAACAAATATTCGTTTAATTTCTAAGAGATTTGATCCTTTGGGCTCTTATCATATTTGATTAAGATGATTTAACATCAGAATTATAAGTATATCATCATATTACAATGGTTATATGACAAAAAATCAATTATATATATATATATATATATATATATATATATATATATATATATATGTATATATATATATATATATATACATCTACATCTACATATACATATACATATACATATACATATACATATACATATACATATACATATACATATACATATACATATACATATACATATACATACATACATACATACATACATACATACATACATACATACATACATACATACATACATACATACATACATATATATATATATATATATATATATATATATATATATATATATTTGTGTGAAATTGTTAACACAATCGAACTTATCAAAACTAATAAATATAACACTATTTTACATTCGTTATATAATCGTACAAGTATTCAATTTGAAATACCATTAAAATTTTACTTTTGTTCCATGTAAAAATAATTGACTTATATTGTAATTTTAATTTCTCTACAAATGTATTGAATCATATTAAAAAATTATTATTAATAATAATTTTATTTCTTTTTACTTAATCATAGAGCGGTTGAGTGATTGAGTGTGCATATTATGGTCTCACTCATGATGTAAACATAGGCTTTTTGGTACACTAAGGTCTCCCATCGTTTTGAAAATAAAAATTACATCTCTAAATAATGCAACTTTCACAACAATATACATCTTATTGTAGTCTTCCATCTATTGAATTGGTTTGGTTGTCTTTTTTTGTTGGCTTAATACATATTATTCATTATGATTGTAAAAAAAGTAAACAATCAAAGAATTACAATTATTTTATGTGGTGACCATATTAGTAACTAGTCATCAAGATATATGGTGTGTCGTAATGTTTTTTTTCCCACAAAATATAATTGTACTTTATAATATTTTTGGTACACTTGTCAATTGGTTTATCTCGGGTGGTTGGGATGAATGAGTATTGTCCTCCTTGCCCAAGTTCAATTCCTACAAGGGAGATGATGAGCTCATGTTGAGCATGTTTTTGTAATGGCTTCAAGTGTTGTCGTTGAATGACCTTGTGCCCTAAAAAAATATCTTACCCTTGTATTCAATCAAGTATGCATGTACTACTAACCATTCTACATTAAACCATGTTGCTACTAACCATTCTACATTGAACCATGTTGCATATCAATAACATATGTACTCAATCATAAACATGACAAAAATCAACTCAACTCATAATGCATGTAGAGAGTCATTCTACATTGAATCATGTTGCTACTAACCATTCTACATTGAACCATGTTGCATATCAATAACATATGTACTCAATCATAAACATGACAAAAATCAACTCAACTCATAATGCAAGTAGAAAGTCATTCTACATTGAACCATGTTGCATATCAATAACATATGTACTCAATCATAAACATGACAAAAATCAACTCAACTCACAATTCATGTAGAGAGTTGAGTGTATTCAATCATGTGTACTCAATCATAAACATAAGAAAAATCAACTCAACTCATAATTCATGTAGAGAGTTGAGTGTATTCAATAATGTGTACTCAATCATAAACATGAGAAAAATCAACTCATAATGCATGTACTACTAACCATTCTACATTGAACCATGTTGTATATCAATAGCATAGGTCCATGAGGCCAATGACCAAATAATAACTTAATTTTTAAAATTAATTAAAATTTTAACTCCAAAGATATTAAATAAATTTAATGTATTATTATAATTAACCATTGCAAAACACTAAATAACATTTTCTTTTAAGGAAATCATTCAGTTTAGCAATATATCATTGACATCTTCTTAAAAAAAAAAAAAAATATTCATTGACATTTTCTTAAAAAATCAAAGAATTGCTATTATTCTAAATAGTGACAATTTTAAGTGACAATCATCAAAATATATATTATGTTGTAATGTTTTTTCCTAAAATATATATTTATCAACTCAATTAAAAGCACAAAAATATCAACTCAAACTAATAAATTTTAAAAAGAGTGAATTTTCTATTAAAATCTTCATGCTAAGATAAAAAATAATATTTATATTATGTTAAAATTGTTGTATAAAATATATATTTTTATTTACTAAAATAAATAACAAAATAAAAAAAATAAAAAAAATAAAATAAAATAGAATAATAATAATAAAAATAATAATTATGAAATAAAATTTTAATGGTGATTTAACTTATAGGCGTATCTTCATTTTACAATTGTTTTATGACATAATATTAACCTTCCAAAAAAATAACATAAAGAAATCTATTTAACATTATGCCATGTAAAAATTATTAACTTCTACTATAAATGATTAACTTTTACTACATGAAATCATTCACTATATGAAATTGTTAATGCAATTTAACATATCATAACTGATAAACATAGCACTGCACAGTTTTTCATTTTATGATATAAGATTTGATATTCAATATTATATACCATTTAACAAAATTAATATTATTCTATGTAAAAGTAATTAATTTATATTAAATATCATATAAATATAATCTTAACTTCATTACTTATTTTATATACTAAATTATAGTAAACATATTTCTCATAAAAAATAATGTTATTAATCAGGTGTTTATATCTTGATAATAGATTTATTTATATACCACATTCTTTCAAAATAACTATGATTAAGCAAAACTTTCAAACTTAGAATGATTTTATTTTTTATTACATAATTATAAATATAAAATTAATATTCAAAATCAATACAACAGGCATGAAACCAATGACCAACTAATAATTTAAATAAAAGCCCCAGTTTCTTTATACTAAATCACTTCTGTCAGCAATATATCCAGTGATAAACAAATGACATTGTTTTAAGAAATCACTCTACCAATAACAAATACCAGACAAAATGAAGTAAACATGGGAAATTTTCTAAGAAAACTTAGTTCCATTGGGATGCGTATGCATGATGGGGAATCGAACCCTCCACATCTGATGAAACAGATTCCTTAATTTAATTAGTGTTTAACCTTATCTTCTCAAGAAATAGATGGTATCTCATCAATTAATTTTTTTTTAATTTATAATTTGTAAAATATTAATTAAATAATTTTATATTTTTAATTTTTTTTTAAATAAAAAATTATGGAAAACATATACATTAAAATTGATAAATATATATTTTTGTAAATGAAATGTTAAACACATAATACATATATTGTTATAGCATTAAGTTTTATTGTTAAGTTGCTTTTATAATAGGATTTCTTTGAACTATTTTATTTATATTCAAAATTTTAAATCTTTTTAAAATTAAATGGTGAATATAAAATTCTTTTTTTTTATAATCATAATCATTAAAAATTGTCTGTCAAATACTATAGGTACAAAACTAAAGATGTTTTACACAACCACAAAATCAATTAGAAAATCTTAATTTTAGCATCTTTGTAAAAGATACGTAAGATATTTTTATTGCAGTTATTTGGTGTTCTTTATTAGAAAATTAAATTATCTAGCTCGGAAATAACAAATTTAACTAGATTTATTGAACAAAAGATAGATTGCAACCATAATACCCAAATAAAAAATTAGAATCGCACAAGAATGTTATACATTTATTATTGGATGCAATATTCACTTACCTCTCAGTAGGCATATGATTGCATATAACTTCACAAGGCATCATAGTACATTGCTTCTAGAGAAGAAATTTGCCAATAGGGAAAGCCTTCTTACACGTATTTCCTTCACACTAACACATGGGCCTTATTACTAGATATGGTCTTTGTACATAGAAATACATAGCAACCTATCTATCTAATTAAGGAGTTAGGGATATTAGGACCCTAGCTCCGCCCCCCTCTTGATCCCCCACCCACCCAAAAGTAGCAATGTCCTCAAGCCTAGAAATGTGGGAATTGCTGAAATATATATGTTGGTTCCCATGTGGCATCCTCAGATTAAGTGTCCTTCCATTGTATCAAGACCTATTGAATAATGTAATGGCGGAAACAATGCTCTTGTTTGTCAAGGAAGGCCTCATCTTGCAACTAAATGGAACCTTCTTCATCCAATTTGGTATGGCTAGTTTGAACACAACAATGAGGTCCAACAACTTTCTTTAAGCAAGAAAATAGATTTTAAAGTGGCTCAAATGTTCTACTTTGTAAGCCACTAACCCAATACACTTGAATACCTTATAGAGGCCATAAAATCTTGGAGAAAGCTTCTGGTGGTGGTTTTCTTGGAGGGAGGTTTCATTATATGGTTATAGATGAAGGAACACATGATCCCTTTCTTCAAAATGGCATCTAAAGTAGCGTTAATCAACCTATTATGAGCCATGACTAGATTATATTTTAGAGCGCAGAGAATATCAGCCTGGGTTGTGAGGGTATTATTGACCTCTTGTACCTTAGAGGGTCATGATAAGTGGGATATCGTTGATGGGGGTTTTTTTCCAAAGACAACCTCAAAGGGGGTCATTCAAGTGGCCCCATGATAAGTTGTATTGCACTACCAATCCACTAAGAGGAACCATTGAGCCTTTGGGACTGCTGTAGAAATTTGAATAACTGATATGTTATACATTGAGATTCTCTTGATCACACACTATTTTAACTTCATGCACAATACAGAATCTCTTCTACCATTGATCATTAATTGCAGAAATAAAAACAATCGCATGCGCACATTAAAACCATAAACAATCACACATATGAACACAGTATTTTATGGGAAAGCTTAAAGCTGAAAACCCCCAACTATATGTATATTATATGTCATATAGATCATGTAAAAATCATTATACAAATCTCCTCACAAGCTCTCAGTACAATCTCCAATTGCTACACACTAATCAAGCCCAATCTAGCAAATCACATGCTCCAATCTCTGCCACCTGATAGCCTGCGTCTACTGCGCAATCACTGCTGAATATTGGCTCTGAATGAACTCAAATTGGTCCAGCCTTGCTCACACAATCCTCATTGGCATCTCCAATCACTTGTTGTTGCAAATCATGCAATAGTATAGTCACAACTGATAGTCACACTACTCTTTCACCTACCTCTTCACTAGTCTCCACTGAAACTGTCCATGCACTGTAGTTAACTGATGTATTCTTTAGTTGATTAATGAGTTAATAATTAGTGAATTAATTAATAATTAATTCACACCACTCTTACTAGTGTATCAATCAGTTAGACTAGATACAACTAGCTCAACTGTGTCTAACTGAGTTAAACTGAACACAACTCCACCAACTACTTCTACAACTCCACCAAACTCTGTCACATGAGTTCTATCTAAAGTCTCCATGCAATAGCTTCACTTAACCCTCAAGAATAGTGTAATTCCTTCTGTCAGCTCCTGTGCCACATCTGTGCACTTAACCGAAGTGCTCCAAGAGAATAAGATAATGTTTATAGTCCAAATATTATTAAGAGCTAATAATATTCGACATATCTATTTTTAGACTGGCAATCTAAAAATAGATTCCGCCCAATATGTCTAAAAATAGAAGTCCATCTATTTTTTCTGACTTGACCAACCATCCACAAATAGCATCCTACAACTCATAGAATATGATCGACATGTCTAAAAATAGACATAGTCTAAAAATAGACTTGTGCCAAAAATAGCCTGCGGGCCCACTTAGTGAAGGCGAATTCTTTCCACTAAGCTCATCATCTTGTTGCAATCTCAACAACTGCCATTCTACAATAAAGCACCTCAAGTATGCTTCCAAACATGTTATTCAACCAGCTCACAAAATAGAAGAAAATATAGATCAACAACTTAAAAATTATCCACTTAGAGGGGGAAACCTCCTTTACAATACACAAATGAACAATTTTTGGATGATTCAAATGAAAAAACCTCCTTTCAATATATAGGAGTCTAAGGGGTCACAATATAATCAGAGTCGGCATAGATATAATAATTTAAGGACACAAAATTAACAATAGTGGGCTTCTATAGGACACAATAATAACAATATGGGGACTACATGGGCACAATAATAACAATAATGGAGATATACTAACAATAAAAATAAGGGGCTGCACTAGTGTTATAGGGACCTAACATTCCCCTCTCCTTCAAAAGAGTGTTGTCCTCAACGCTTGAATAGTTTTGGATGCTTCTATATAAAATTCTCATCCTCCCATGTCGAATCTTCAATGGGTAAGTTATTCCACTTGATGAGATACTCTGAAATTGATTGATTTCGTAGTTGTCGAGTTCTTGTTTCTATGACTACTTCAGGTTCCAATATGATTTTTCCTTCCTTGTCAAGTTCTCGCAATATTGTTTGAACTAGAAGCTTGTCACCTATACCTTCTTTAAGCATGAAACATGGAAAACTGGGTGTATTTGAGCAGATACAGGAATATCCAATTTGTATGTCATAGTACCAATCTTTTGCAACACCTTGTAAGGACCATAGTACTTTAGTGATAATTTATTATCCTTCTTAGGTTGCTTAAGGGACATTTGTTTATATGGTTGTAGCTATAAAAATAGCTAGTCGCCTACATCAAAACTTCTTTTGCTGCAATGATGATCTTCCTGTTGTTTCATTCGATTTTGAGCCAAAGTGAGGTTATCCTTTAAGAGTTGGAGAACTTGTTGTTGATACTCGATGTCATCTTCCACTGCTTGAACCTTAGAATTTTCTCTTAAAGATGATGTGATGGAAGGTGGATGATATCCATAAAGTGCCATAAACGGGGTCATTTTTGTTGCAGTATGGAAGGAAGTGTTATACCACCATTCAACTAGAGGTAACCACTTGACCCATTATGTTTGTTTATCAGATACAAATCAATGAATATATCATTCCAAACATTTATTCACTATCTCATTTTTCCCATCATATTGAGGATGATAAAATGAGCTATGAGTTAATTGAGTACCCAGACAAGAAAATAATTTCGTCCAAAAAAATCCAGTAAAAATGGGATCTCTATCACTTACAATAATCTTTGGGTTTCCATGTAACTTTTGAATTGTTTCCATAAATGCAATAGCAACTATGTGATATTTAAGATTGGAAATTAATTAGAGGGGGGGTGAATTAGTAATTTGATATTCTTTACTTTTGCTCATCTTTACTTTATTATGCAAATAATGGTTCATGTTCATGTTCTATTGAATTCATTTTGCAGGTGTCAAGAAGAGAAATTTTCAGATGACTTATCAAGAGTTCAAAATCATTCACATAGCATTTGGAAACAACATTTGAAGACACAAGATATAAGTGGAAACCCCGAAGGGAAAAAACCATGAATGTTAGGTGGAAAGTGAGGTGAAGGCAAGCTTCTACTCCTTATTACATCAGATTTTTGTAGGCTCCAACATATAAGAGGATACTACCTCAAAGGAAGCTCCAACTCCCACAAATTTTCTGTAGGCTACAAACCACATGAGACTCCTATCTCAATAGGGTACAACATGTTCTTTTTCAAACTGCAACATATAAGAGAACATAAATTTCTTAGTCACAACATCAAGTTACAAATGCTGGTTACCTCATGGATTGTTCTGTTGTCAAATTCATTGTTGAATTGCTTCTCCTCTTCCATTCTCTCTTCTTCTTTTGTTGTTTCCCATCAACATCCTTTTAAAAATTCCTTCTCTATCAAAAGTCATTTTTTTCACTCCATGTTGTACATTTTATAAGCAAGCCCTATTGGTTTTTTGTATTCCTTGCGGAATATGAAGTGAAGCATTGTCTCTTGGGCTTCGAAAAACTGCTCACTTATTTTATTTTCATTTTTGAAAATATTTGTAATAGAAAATGATGTTGTAACATCTCAATCAACAATAATCACAAGTGACAAATCGAATTTTTATTGTCTACGTTTTCTGTTTAATGGAATATATGTATTTCAACTTTGTCTTAATATATTATCTCTTGCTTGACAACAATTAGCCTTGATATTGATTAGCATAGCATTTTCACTTCACATCACTTTCAACCTTTTACAATAATAACATTCAACATAAATTATCATCATTAAGGTTAATGACATCAATCCCAATATTTCCAATAATCTTTCCCTTTGGCATTGATGGCAACACATTTTTCCTCCCCCTTTCATTCTGAGAAGTGTTTTCCTTCCTCTGATTACCTAGCCCTTTGACATTAATGGCAAGGGGGTTACAAAAGTCTTGTAGCCTGAAGAAAAATTTCTCAGTGTAGCTTTCATCATTACATTACTTCTCTCTAATGTGCAATGAACATTATTGTTCTCTAAGTTCGGCATAAACAATGTTCATTTTGTCATTGAATGAATGCCACTTCATATGGCTTGTTGGGGTTGTAGAAATTACACCAATGGATTCAATCTGATCATGTAATGTACTAAAAAAAGATATTGAATCCTTCTACAATATTTGCGGAATATAAATCACGACCGCTCAATCACATGCAAGTAAGAGAAAGAAGTAAATCAATCGCACAACACAAGATATTTCCTAGGGAAAGCAACTGCTCAAAACCCCTCCATATTTATTGTATAATCAACCAAGGAATCATGAAACAATACAATTTATTTGTGCTCACCACAACCTCGTACACTCTACCAATTGCGTCACACTGATCTAGGCTAAATTGGACAAATACATAGCCAATTATCAGCCTACCCTCAGCCTGCCTTGCTCACACAATCCCTAGAGAAATAAACCCCTATTAAATAGGAAATACAGCCTTCCTTGATTGCGCAATTCATCATGGGATTCTTGTGGTTTTATAACTGCACTCGGGTAGTTTGCTAAAAATACAACAGATAGTTTACTTGTCTTGAACCATTGTCTCAACTGAGTCTCCACCAGAATTGACATGCATGCAACTATAAATAGTGAATCATCAGTTACTTGATAGATCACTACTGGTGAATTAAATCTATTTTAATTCACTTGTTCTTCCACTATCTCATCAAACAGTTAGAACTAGTTAAACTGATTTTAAATCAATTAATGTGACTTAACTGATCTCACTCACACCACACTAGTGATACAACATCAACTGGACCCTATTAATAATAGAATCACTCTACATGCCTATCCTCAGACCGTTAACTTGAAATTCTTGAGCTAACTAAGTCTATTACACTTAGTTAACTATTACAAGTTGTTATGAGATAATATTGCAATTAATTTTCCAATTTATTTAAAAATTGGTTGCACACTTTCTCACTAATGTGTCACTAGGATCCCTCACTCATGTATGACATGTGATCCCACACCAGTGTGTGTGCATTTTTTTGTTGAATTTCAACACTCCCTCTCAATAAGAAAGGGATTATCTACTACCTTGATCCTGCCTCTGTGGTATTCGAATTTTCTCTTCGCAAGCGCCTTCATCAATATATTTGCATCTTGATCCTCTGTGGGAATGTACTGCAACAACATAATGTGTCTTTGAACACAATATCTGAGATGGTGGTATTGGATGTCAATATGCTTGGACCTATCATGGAATAATGGATTAATCGAGAGTTTTATGCAACTCTAGTTATCACGATGTATCATAGTCGGATCCATCTGATGACCAAACAAACCAACAAATATCTTCCTCATCCAGATGGCCTTACATGCAGCCTGACTAGCCAAGTACCTGAAAATTTGAATATTGTTCAACACATGATCAGATTGAATCCATTGGTGTAATTTTACAATTTATTTAAAAATTGGTTGCACACCTTCTCACTAATGTGTCACTAGGATTCCTCACTCATGTGTGACATGTGATCCCACACAAGTGTGTGTGCATTTTCTTGTTGAATTTCAACAGGGGTTGCTCCAGTTTGAGTGAATGTTGGTCAAAGATGAATATTGTTTAAAAAATGACTGCTGCTCCATATGGTATATAAATATTGTTGGGAGAACACTTTGTAAATCATTTCAATTGCATGTATATACACAATACATTGATTCCATCCAAATATTAAGTGCATTTCACTTGCATAATGTTGAAGATGATGATTTAAAAAAACTCCATAGACAAAACTATACAAGAAAAAATGTTGCATCAAAAGAATACACGAATAATTAAGATGTTCCATGTGATATATAAACCCTTTTGAAATAACTTTCAGATCTTACAAGGCATCCTCCTTAATTCTAGTGATGATGCTTCTATGGAAACGATAAACACTTAAGGGAAAAAAAATTCTTCTTGACATTAATTGGAGTTCCTTGACTACGCCCAGATGAGGTTGCCTCCTCTGCTGCAAGTGATTTCCTTTTCACAATCTGATATATTTTAGCAGTTTTTACCACAAAAAAAAAACTAAATTTCTGTGTTCCTAGGCTGACAACTTTGAACAATAATAGTATAAGGGTAAACAAAAAGCTTAGAAAAAAAAGGTATGCACAGTGTTGTTGAATTCAGGACTGTAGCGCAAGTTGAATTGTTGATTGTGCCCAAGATGTTGTCTCTTTGACTTGGTTATCCTCATAAGCCACACATTCTCCAAGAAAATTGTTGTATAAGATTGAAATCCTAGATACTGGTGCAACATTTTTTCCAAGCATGTTTGCAAGGTCACCAATTACGTCATTAGTAGATTTTGTAACATTATCATCCCTTTCTTTATCTTAGAAGACAACCTCAATGAACTGCAATATATGTACACAAATGGCATCATTAACTCGGGCTTTTCATTCTTGAATCCTTGGAGAATTCCTGAATATGCCTCAAAAATACCATTTCTCAATTGATTAGTGTACTCAACCATTTCATCTTTTGTGCCACCTGGTTGTGCAACAATCTCTGCTGTAGATTGAAGCATTGGCATAGTATAATCAAGATACTTCTCAAAATTTCCATCAATAGGAAGAGCAATATCCCCAAAGCATGAAAATATTGTGGACTTCACCATTATCAAGAAATGTGTTGGAATTTAATTCCAACTACCATGCACAGCAGCAGGACGACAGACTTCAACGCAGATGGGATTTGCAAGACAACAAGTTTAATTGCTGATGGAAATTCAAAGGACAACGACAGCAACAACAAATCTCCACATTCGATCTTCACACAACCACTCTCCTCCACACTTAAAAAAAATTCAACCACCAGCATGAATTTCGCACCAACCACATTTAATTTAATTTAAGTTTGCAGCCAACACATAACAAGCAATTCCAGAGGGGCATCAAACTGGAGCAGCAAGGGGAAAGGAGAACCCCCGAAATGAGTTACGTCACCCATGTGTTGGGACCCACCAAAGAAGCTCCAGGAGGAAAGGAAATTTGCGTGAAAGCTTTTGGAACAGCTCCCGAAAAGCACAAGGGAATAAAGTTTCTATTTTAATGTTTTTTATTTCACGCATATGTTTTATTTTTTTTAACAATTGGGTTAATTAATTTTACTGCGGTACATTGTTTTTCACTTTGGTTAAATTTGTTTTGATATATATATATCTATCTATATATATATATATATATATATTTTAATGTTACATATGCTGTGTGCATTAAAAAAAGGCAGTGCTATGTATTAAAAAGATATAGAAAATAGTACAGCATAATTGTGTGTGTAAAAAATCCCAAAGGAAGAGAAATAGAAAAAAACAGAAGAGTGTGGATTGTGTATTGCAGAAGACACAGAGCTGTGCATTGTGCAGTGGAATTTGTCGAAAACAGAAACAGAGAAAATAGAAGACAGAGAGTTGAACACTGTGTTTTGTAGCAGCATATGCCAAAAGTTGAAGAGCTGTGTTTTGTAACAACATAATTTTTTTTGTAAATCCAGAACAATAGAAGTTCTGAAGACAATCAAATTTTGTAATATATTTTTACAGTTAATGGAATAGAAAGTGTTTATGAAATCTCTGTTTGGCAGTAAGCAATTTTTTTTAATTCTCTGTGTTTGAAGGAGAGTGTTATTCTCTCTGCATTTGTTCTAGAATTATCATAAATTCCAACATGGTATCAAAGCTAATCCAGACTCTTTGAAGGTGTCAAAGAAGTTGAAGGAAGAAGAAGGATTTGTTGTAGCAGTTCACCAGCAGAACTCCAGCAAGCCCAGCAGAAGTATAGTCCAGGTATTTCTCAAAAAACAGAGTTATTGTTTTGTTTAAAAGAGCAGTCCTCAGAGACAAATTTTTGTCTTCTAAAGAAGGAAGACAGTTTGTTTGAAAAACACAGTCAATTTTATTTCAGAGTTCAGTTAGTAAGTAATGGTTGGATCAAGCACCAGTATGAGTATTGGAAATACTCAACTTCCACAATTTAATGGGAAGAACTATGATTATTGGGCCATTACCATGAGAGCCCTGTTTGCCTCCCAGGACTTATGGGAATTTGTTGAAGACGGTTTTGAAGAAACAGTTGATGAACAAGAGTATAATGCCTTAACACAGGCAGAGAAGGATCTGTTAAAGAGCAATAGAAAGAAGGACTCTAAAGCTCTCTTCTATCTCTATCAAGCAGTACATGAGAGTGTGTTTCCAAGGATAGCAACAGCTAAGAGATCCAAGGATGCATGAGATACTCTGAAAGTAGGCTATCAAGGTATGGAGAAAGTGAAGACAACAAAACTACAATTGCTGAGGAGAGATTTTGAAACTCTCTGCATGAAGGAGTCTGATAACATAGACTCATTCTTCACACATGTGATTGGGATGGTAAATTAGATAAGGTCTCATGGAGAGACACTTGAGGAAGGAAGGATTGTGGAGAAACTATTGAGGAGCCTACCCTCAATGTTTGATGTTATTGTAACCACTATTGAAGAGACAAAGGATCTCTCAAAGTTCACAGTAGATGAACTTCATGCATCGCTGATGACTCATGAACAGAGATTGGGAAGATCAGTAAACCCATCTCTAGAGCATGCCTTCAAGACCCAGATGCCTTTTGGAAGAGGAAGAGGTCAAGGCAGAGGAAGAGGAAGAGGCAGAAGCCAAAATAGAGAAGGAAGAAACAACTCTTCACATTCACATGGAAGGAGCAACAGTCAGAATCAAAGCCACGACCAAAGCAACAACCAGCAAGGTGGACACCAACATGCTCAAGGACAAAGGTATGACAAATCCAATGTCCAATGTTATTATTGTAAAAAATATGGGCACTATGCCAATGAGTGTAGGAAAAATCAAAATGACATGAATAATAGGCAGAATGCTAATGTAGCAAGAGAAGAAAAGAACCCAAGGAATGTGCTATTAACATGTAATGTAGCACAAGATAGGTAGGATGATGTATGGTTCTTAGATTCAGGCTGCCGTAATCACATGATTGGAAACATAGAAATGTTTGCCAATCTTGATGAAGAGGTTAAATTTGAAGTAACAATAGGAACTAATACTAAGATATCTGTCAAGGGAAAAGGCAGAGTTAGTATACGTGCAAGAAATGGTGAGAAAAAATTTGTGCCAGACGTGTACTATGTTCCTGGCTTGAAGTGTAATCTTTTGAGCGTTGGGCAGCTCATAAACAAAGGTTACAATGTATTTTTTAAAAATGATGTGTGCACAATAATTGATATACCTCCAAGCAAGAAGATTATTGCTAAAATACAAATGACCAGCAATAGAATGTTTCCACTCAAGCTCAATATAGACTTGAAGGGAAAAGGGAAGAGTGTAGCAGTTGTAACTCAAGAGGTCTTTCAGAAGGAAGTGAAAGATGAGAATTGGTTATGGCACTTGAGATTTGGAAATCTAAATTTCGGAGGTTTGAATTTGATGCATAGAAAATTAATGGTAAGAGGACTACCATTGATAGAGAAACCAGATAGCCTATGTGAAGGTTGCATCTTGGGAAAGCAACACAGAGAAAACTTTCCATCAGGAAAGAGCATAAGGGCGAAAGCACCCTTAGAAATTATCCATTCAGATTTATGTGGGTCGATGCAAACAACATCAGTTTCAGGTAGCAATTACATGCTGACCTTCATTGATAATTTCACAAGGAAAGTATGAGTTTATTTCTTGAAATATAAAAGTGAAGTCTTTGAAAAATTTTGCCATTTTAAAGCTCTAGTAGAGAAACAAAGTGGGCAGCATATCAAAGTTCTTAGAACTAATAGAGGAGGTGAGTACATCTCAAAAGAATTTCTTCGTTTTTGCAGAGAGAACGAGATACACAAACAGTTTACAACTCGGTACACACCGCAACAAAATTGTGTTGCTAAAAGGAAGAATCGAACCATAATGGAAATTGTGAGAAGTATGCTGAAGGAAAAACACTAGCCAAATGAGTATTGGGCAGAAGCTACAAATTGTGCTGCGTATATTTTAAATAGATGCCCAACAAAAGCTGTAATGAATAGAGTTCTAGAAGAAGTGTGGAGTGGCAGAAAATAGGGAGTCACCCACATGAGAGTTTTTGGGTGTGTAGCTTATGCACACATTCCAGATCAATTGAGGAAGAAGTTGGATAGTAAGGGGGAGAAGTGCATATTCATTGGATATTGTGAAGATTCCAAGGGATATAGATTGTATAACCCATCCACAAAGAAATTTTTTATAAGCAGAGATGTGCAATTCATTGAAGAGGAAGCATGGGATGGAAGCATTGAGAAAACAGTCAATGTCAAAAGTTGTTTGTCTCATGATGAAGATGAGGAAAATGTGGCTGAAAATAATATCTCATCGGAAGCACCACCTCCACCAACACAAGGACAGCAAAGGACACCTCAAGAAGGAGTAAGAACACCCTTGAGAAGAAATGAAAGTGCTTCTCCAAGCACACCAAATGGAGCATATTTGAGTGATACTTCAAGCACAAGTACATCAAATGAAAGAGGAACAAGATTCATAAATTTAAATGAAATTTATGAGCAAGAGACAACAAATGAAGGTATGAATTCCTTATTTGCTTTGTATTTCCATGTTGATGATCCTATTCATTTTGAGGAAGCTATAAAAGATAGAAAATGGATAGAATCCATGGATGAAGAAATTAATGCAATAGAAAGGAACAAAACATGGGAGTTGGTTGATCTCCCAAAAGGTAAAGAAGTCATTGGAGTTAAATGGGTCTGCAAGAACAAAAACAATGCTGAAGGTAAAATTGAAAGACACAAGGCCAAACTTGTTGTCAAAGGATATGAGCAGCAACATGGAAGAGACTATGAGGAAACATTTGCACTAGTTGCAAGAATGGAAACAGTGAGAGCAGTGTTGTCCATAGTAGTACAAAAAAAAATGGAAGGTTTACCAAATGGATATAAAATCAACATTTTTAAATATAGTGTTAATGGAAGAGGTTTATGTTGAACAACCTCTAGGCTATGAGAAAAAGGGCCAAGAGCACAAAGTTTGCAGATTGAAGAAAGCTCTTTATGGGCTGAAGCAAGCACCAAGAGCATGGTACAGTAGGATAGATTCCTATCTACTGGAAAATGGGTTTGAGAAATGTGAAAGAGAACCCACATTATACATCAAAGAAAAAGATGGTAAGATGCTAATTGTGGTTTTATATGTTGATGATGTGATATTCACAGGTAATGATAGTTACCTTATTGAAAATTTTAAAACAGTCATGAAAGATGAATTTGAGATGACTGATATGGGATTGCTGAGATACTTCTTAAGAATAGAAGTAGAACAAAATGAAAATGAGATTTTTATCTCACAAGAAAAGTATGTTAATCAAGTTTTAGAAAGATTTAATATGCAGGAGTGCAAGGCAGCAATAACACCCACAGTAATGGGATTGAAATGCCAACTATTACGTCCCCTTGCATGATACTTTATGATAATTTAGTTTTATGATCTTCTGAAAGATGATTTACTAAAAGTAGTCAGGGAATCTGAGTCTTCTGGAAAGGTCTTAAGTTCTTTAAACTCTACGTTTATTACACTCATTCCCAAGAAACAAATTCCCTTAACCTTTTGGGATTTCCATCCTATCTCTTGCTGCAAAATGATCTATAAAATCATTTCAAAAATCATTGCTTAGTGGTTGAAGCCCATCCTAAACAATATCATCTCAGAGTTACATTTCAATTTTCTACATAAGCGACAAATTCATGATGTTGTGTCTTTAGCCCCAGAAGTTTTACACTCTGTTCATCTCAATAAAAAGGAATCCTTTGTGCTCAAACTTGACTTATCAAAAGCTTACGACAGGGTTGACTGGATCTTTCTTAGACTCTTATCAACTCAGATTTGGATGGCTGTGGAGTTTGTAAATTGGATCATGGGATGCGTTAAATCAACATCCTTTGTTGTCCTTATAAATGGGTCTCCTTCAGATTTTTTTCATCCCTCTAGAGGGCTGCGTCAAGGATGCCCTATGTCTCCTTTTCTGTTTCTCTTAATTGATGAATCTTTAAGCCGTCTTGTAAAACAAGCTTGTGATTCTGATTCCTTCAAAGGTGTTCACATAGCCGGATGTAAATTATTGACTCATATCCTTTTTGTCGACGATATTATCCTTTTCAGAAGTGCGTCGAAAGAAAATGCCTCTACCCTTTCCAAGATTCTGGATCTGTATCAAAAGGCCACGAGGATGCAGATAAACTTTGAAAAGTCATGTCTTATCCATAATATGTCTTCGAATCCCTTATTATCAGACCTCATACCTTCTCTGCCCTTTCCTCTCACTGATTGGGCAGATGGTTTTAAATATTTGGGTTTCTCCCTAAAGCCTAATTCATATTGTTTCAAGGACTAGCTATGGCTCTACCAAAAAATTGAAAAACGAAAAATGCTTTGGACCAATAGATGCCTCTCCAGAGGAGGTCGTTTGGTCCTCCTGAAATCTGTTCTCCAGAGAATTCCTGTTTATTGGACCACCATTGCAGCCATCCCTAAAGGAATCCTTCACAAAATCAGGAAACTCTGTTTCTCCTTTCTATGGACTACATATCAATAGAATGAAGGAATCCCCTTATCAAAATGGTCATCTTTAGCTCTTCCTAAGGAACTAGGAGGATGGGGAATAAAAAATATACCTATCTTCTATGAATCCTTAGCTGCTAAATCTTTGTGGAGACTTGCAGAGAATACTGGCTCCCTATGGGGTCGAATTTTATGTGCAAAATATATTCCAGGCATTGTTGTCTCATCTTAGTTTCGTGTAAATTCCAAATCACATAAGAATGGCTCTATTGGTTGGAAGGCCCTTGTTCAATATTTTCCTTTGATAGGTGATTGGACTGCGTGGAATATTACTAAAGGAAATCAAGTCAGAATTGGTTTGGACCCATGGGTTGCGGCAGGAAATAATTTTAAGCTATCTGAGAGGCTTCGAAATATTTTACACTCAAATCACATCCACACCATTGTAGATGCAACTTCCTCCTATCCTTAGGCCTAAGATTCTTTAGGTTGGAAATATGCAGTATCCCTTCAGCTCAATGAGGAGGATTCTTTGGAATGGTCCTCTTATGTTCATCTACTGGTGAATAATTTCATTCATCTTGAACAAGATGCGGATGATACGCTTGTCTGGACAAAAAACTCGACCTCTGGATCTTACACTGGAAAGAAAGGATATTAGGCTTATATGGAGGAATACTCTACTATGGAAAAAGAAGAATAGTGGAAACTAGTTTGGAAAATGCCTAGAAAATTAAAAGCCAAACTTGTGTTATGGCTGGTTTTAACAAAACAAGCTCCTTACATGGGAAAATTTGCAGAAACATGGATGGGCAGGCCCGATTCATTGTCCGTTGTGTGGAAAAAACTCTGAAACTGGCCCACACCTTTTCTTTTTTTGCTCTTATGCAGAGTCGGTCTGGATAAAATCTGCCTCTTCTTTCACATCTGTTCGTTTGGATGCATCTGAGAACTTTATTTACTATACAAATCAATGGTGGAACCTCCCTGGGGTAAGCTCCTATGCTGCGCTCCCCTCTTTCTTCTCTTATGGGATATGGTGGGCTCAAAACTCGACAATTTTTTGGAAAATTTATCCCTAAAGATCTGATTGCATCTTTGATAATACAGTGGACCATGGTGCACAAGAGTCCCCCCAAAAATAAAAAAAAATAAGAACTATTCAGCCTCCTGTCATCAACCATGAAATTCCATGGGCCTTCTTTGGTGGTGTGAGCCAAGGGTCTCCTCCTCTTGCTGGTGCAGAAGCCACCCTTCACCTCCCCTCTGGAAGAAAGTTTTTGTTCAAATTTTCTCCTAGTCAGGGTTCTAATAATAGAGCCGAACTGGCGACTCTTTGGGTTGTTTTATATGTAGCTCATAGGAGAGGCATCACCGAGTTGTAGTGCTTTGGTGACTCAAAAGTAGTAGTGGATTGGGCTTCTCAGCGATCACAGATTCTGGCTCCCCACTTACAAACAGTCTTAAGAGCCATACAACATTTCTTCTCCAAATTTTCCTTTATTACTTTCAAACATGTATACAGATAACTAAATGAAGAGGCAGACTCCTTATCAAAGAAAGGTGTGATCTTATAGCCTAGTCGATTGATAATCATAGATGCTTCCTCTTCTAAGAAGTAATCCTCGTATAGTTTTGAAGATTTCGTCGCTCCAAAGAACAAAAAAGATCATGGACAAACAAATTTTTTGGTGTTTTGATAAGGTTTTGTAAAAAATTTCATTGTAAAACAGCTCTTAAGAAATCTAGAACAATATAGAACAATACAACTCAAGGAGAAATTTAAAACCAACTTATAATGTTTAACTTTAAAAAATAAATAATTATTTTCAAATCTTGTTAAAAAAATTATTTTTCAAAATTTCAATGAGACCTTAATTTAAAGGTCTTATTGAGGCCTTCCTACAATACAATGTCATAATTTATGATTATGTTTGCAATATTCATGCATGATTTTTAGATATTTGTGTGGTGATTTTATATTCTTATGTTTTGCAATACAACCATCCAAATATATATATATATATATATATATATATATATATATATATATATACAGCTTCTGTGGGCCTAATGGTTAAGGTGATGTGTTTCCTCCCAAGAGGTCACAAGTTCAAAACCAGAGGGGGTAGAGTATGTATGCCATCATAGACTTAGCTGTCAAAGCATGGAGGTGGGTCCCTTGTCCCACAAACAAGGGGGTCTCATACACCAATTTGGTGTCTGGCATGGCAATGACCTTAAAAATGGATTATATATATATAGATATATACATACATATACCTTAACTTAAAGGTCTTATTGAAGCCTTTATACAATATAATGTCATAATTTATTAATATGGTTGCAATATTCATGCATGATCTTTACATATTTGCGTAGTAGTTTTATATTCTTAAACTTTGCAATAAAGCCATCCAAAAATATAATCTTTAAAAATAATACTTTTTTACCATCAATTACTTCCCACCATAATATAAGCTTTTACATAAACAATGGGTAGGAATAACTTGTAAATAAATATACATATTAGGAGTTACTTCTTACCATTATTTATGTTTTCTTCCACACTCAAGTAAATATAAACCTCTAAATGTGTTGATTTACTAGTGGTTACTATCGACCATAATTTATGCAACTCTTTGTCTTAAGCCAACAACAAATTTATCCATTTGACATCTCAATTTATTCATTTTTTCCAAAGCAAGAGAATAGAATTTGATTTTTTCCAAATTTATTCATTCCTTACAATGTAAGAGAATAGATTTTGATTTTTTCCAAAGCATAACTTTTAGATTCAATAGTAAAAACCAAAACCAAATTGAGTTGCAACCCTAGTTAATATTTAAAATATTACATGTCAATTTCATATTAAAAAAATATATATTAATTTTTTTTTAAATATATATATTTTTAAATGTTATATATCATCTCCATAATAAAAATGCAATACATTACACATATCTCTTATAATGAAAAACAAAAATATGATTTTTTTAAATTTTAATTTTATTTTTTTATTATTAATATATGTTTATTTTAAATATTATATCTAAACTGAACATAAAATAAATTACATATAATGTAATATCAATTATATTATTTTCACTCGAAAAACTAGAAAATTTAGTGAAAAAAATACATAAAATATTCCCTTATACAAGTCCTTTCAGAGCACCTTACTGGAGGTTTTACATGGATGCGAAAGATCTATATGGGGTTTATGTGGAGGAAGGTAATTAGCTAAGGGTTGAATTCAAGGATTCCAGTGCTTCTCTTTGATTCCGGTGTACGGTTGGCTTTATGGCTTAATTAATTATTAAGTAGATGACTTAGTGGCGCATCAAATGGCTGGACTTAATTGCCCATAGGCAATTAAGGGGCTTATGGGAAGTAGTGAGGACGACAACAATGACTCAAAAATAATGTTATTATACATTTATATTTGCTTACTACATCATTCTCGCTTAAAATAATAATAATAATAAATAAATGAGATGTATACTTTTTAAATAATTAGTCTAAATAAAAAACCAAAGCATTCATGGTCAACTTATTATTTTATTTTAAGAATTTAAAAGAGGAAAAAAAGATTTTTGATTTTCTACCAGAACTGTTAAATCCAAATTTTAAATAATGAATACGTCTCTACCCATGTGAATTGGTTTCCTTTTCAAATATTTTAAGAAAAATATATATAAAAAAAACAAGAAAATAACAAAAATATATAAAAATTGTTAAATCTTTGTATATGAGAAAAATATTTTATTTAAAAATTAAATTGTTATTGTTTATTAAAACATATGATTTGGTTTCCTACATCCATCTTTCTTTTAAAAGTATTAATCGTAACATTTGCAGATGTTGGTTGAATAAAATATTTGGATTTCTTAAAGAAATTTTGTGGTTGCAGGCAAACTTTGGTTCAGATGTGGGTAACAGCATATAGGCTTGTTAGCATTCTCGGTAGGATATTTAGGCGATTATTATTTTCTAGGCTATAGAAAATTTAAGGTTAGGTTATAGAAAATTTAATGTTAGTGGGCAATATATGTTTACCATTTGATTTAAATAGGCTATAGAAATTTAATTTTGATGAGCAGTATATATTCACCATTAAATTTAAACAAATTTAAATCTAATAGTGAGCCTCCATTGCTCACTAACATTAAATTTTCTATAGCTTGAAAAATATATATTACCAAATATTTACTACATATTAAAATATAATATAAGTAAAAATTAGACATTTGAAACATTCCTGAAAAACAGTGCTTGTGAGAAAAATGCTCCCTCCACATCTATGCGAATTGCAGGCCATCATTAGGCAACAAATAATTAACAAATACCAAATACTTCAGCATGTTTTTGGAATTAGGGTGATGGTGAGATTGCATTTGCCACTTCACAGTGTAATGAGGTATTGCATCATTAGGTCATTTTGCACTACGGATATTTCTAACTTCGTCCCTAACGCAATTTTGTTTAAGTGTCTTTACTAGAAAGAAAAAATATAACATTTTGGTTTAAAGGATTTGTGTAGCTACAAAGGTTGTCACACTTTTATTTGAGGATAGAAGGCACATTATGTATTATTAAAGTTTCATATTGCTGGAGATTTTTTTTAATATAAGATTGAAGATAGGTAAGAAGTTGTCATTTCTCAAGTCTTTAATATTATGGACAAATGATCATGTTTCACAAGAGACCGTATCTGATTGTGTAAAACAAATATTTTTGAAGAAGTAAAGAGACTTTTTAATTTTTTTTTTTTTTGATGAGTGCTATATTGTTGATGCTAGTTTTATGAACTTTGTCAATAAAGGAGATGTCATCCAGACCAAAGATCTTTAAATAACTCTAGTTGTTTAGTTTGATCACTCTTGAGTGGTTTCCAGGCTCCATTGGGATTTTTCCTTCTCCTCTTAGGAGAAAAAAACAAGGGGCTTATCTTATTATTATCCAATTGTTAGCCTAAAACTACATGCTATGCTAATCTATCTATTTAAGCTAATAGTTAATAAATCCATTAAAATAAATTACAAATCACCATAGCATGCCAAAACATGTAATACAAAATATACAAAGAATAAAAAAATTAAAAAATTAAAAAAAAAAACTTAACTGTGAAATATATGTAAAGATGTTTACATATTATGTTAAATGTTTTAGATGCAAACCAAGTACTAACCCCAAACTAAAAATGAAAATATAAATCTAGTAATACTCATGGTGCTTGATGATATAAAATATAAAGATGAAATTGTAAGTCTTCAACTCCTTTAAAAAAAGTTAAATCAAATTAAGCTGGTTTAAATAATAAAAGATCAAAAAAATACCATCACATGAAATACTAAAAATTAACTAAATAATACTTAGTAATATGCCATTCTTGATTAAAAAAAATAATACTATAACTACTTATATATATTGAATAATTGAATAATGTTTCAATCATCAAATTAATAAATAAATATAAATTATGAATACACATTAAATAACTACAACATGTTAATTTAACCCATCTAATGGTAACATCATTTATAATACAAACTCCTAGAATCAAATCACAAGAATTGGAATTGAAATGATGTCTAAATCAATATCGCCCTTACCATGAACCACTGAACGGAGATATGATTGATCATAAACCATCAAAATAAAATTTACAAAATGGAAAAAAACAAAAATTAATCCACGGTTGCTTCACGGAATAAAATCACATAGAATTGAGAAAGACGTATCAAAGTAACTATGAAGAACAAAATATTTATAACCGTAATCAATTGAATAAAACAAAATTACTCATAGTCCCATACAAGCTTTAAATTGAAAATTTAAATGTCACTGAAATGTTTTCCAACATTTCTTTCCTGTACCATATCCCCTCAACAATGCGACGACCTGTGCATTAACTATATACAAATCCCCCCCATACAAAGCTTGATGGACCCTTATATAATATTACATATGTAACATGATTAAACCATTTATTTCCAATAGAAATTCAAATGAGGAGACAAGATCTCCCATAGGTCTTGTTGATTGAGATATTTCCTCTTCTGCATGAAGATTTATGCTCTTGTGCCAACTATTGGCTACCTAGGATAAAGTTTTAACCCTCCAAGGGATCATTGCAAAAAACTTTGTATTTACATTCACCCCTTCAACTTCCATTGATATTTTGTTAAATCCTAGAGACCAAAATAATGCTTTGAATCCTTGGATCGATCTTGTACAACCAATTTATGTTTTTCGATAATGAAAATTGTCAAAACAAAATATCGAGATTATTAGTAAAACAAAAACAAACAATTTTTTTTTTTTTTGGTATGTTTAGTACATCCTTCTTATTTTCCATTAATCAAAAAGAGAAAAGCAGGTCACAATTAATATATATGTTGGATGGCCTCAATCTGCCTCTAGGAAACCAGGTATGTTGGCCACCTCAAAGAGTTATAGGCTAACCAAAATTCACAAAGTTTGAACCTAATATTGTCTGCTTTAACAATTTTACTGTCAATTACATTCAAGGACATCAGAAAGTAAATGTTATCCATAATATGCATGCCAAAAGGACAAAAAGAAAATGATTTCATAAGACTCAATCATCAGATGACTCAATAAGCATCAGGTCCTTAGCACTGGATCCGGGCATATCAACTTGGTTCATACTTTAGAGCTGATATTCGATGCGGCCCAGGTAGACGTTCTACTGATGTTGTAGAAGGTGGATCTTTTGGATATCCCTTCTCATTTTGGCTAAAATATAGGCAGCTTTCGGATCCCCTCCAATTTCTTGAACATGACTATGTCTTTCACCAGTAAACATTTCGTTGTCCAATAATTATGGATGTACTGTTGGAATAATCACACTCTGCTTCTGGTATTGCTTGGATCTTTTAGAAACTCGATCGCTTCCTCTTGGATTTCACCCTCCTCTTTGGTTTGATAGTCACGCTCCCAACCTAAAATGAGTGATTTTACTTGAGAAAAAGTATCTGCCCTGTAGGCATCGAAGAGATTTTTCATAATTTATTTACCGGAATTTCTTCCCCTCCTGTTGGGGCCCACTTTTGACATGCCCTTGTTCTGCTTTACTTTGTTCTTTACCTCCTTTTTCACTACTTGACCTTTCACCATTATACCTTGCAGATGGATTACAAACTGTTGAATTATATGTCTCTGTCAGGGTGAGTACTAGACCAAGACTAAAGGAATGCTTGTATATGAATTAAAAATAGCTGTGAAGTACAACAAAATTTCAATAATTGATTTAGTTAAACAATAGAGGAAAAGGTCCTGATTGTCTAGAGTAACGTCCTCAATTATAACGGTGTAATGCATGTCATCATTCCCTCTTTCTGTCACACATCAAGCTATGAGGTTGATGATAGGATGGTCAGAAGAGGCCTTCATTTTCCAAAGAAATAGAAGTTTCCTTAAATGCCACGAGAATTCATACATGGAAAAAATGTTTCCATTCTCCAACAGCGTATGGAGTAACTCTAGAAAGAAACCCCATAGAAGAGGACATAAACTCGGCATAATAGGACATAAACCCCACAAAACTGGATAGAAACTCGACAAAATAGGATAAAAACCCCACAAAACAGGCAGGTACACAACTCTCCTACCCTTCTAACAAAACACTTTTGCTTTTTCACCATTACAATTAGAGCTTAAACCCCCCCTCCTCTTAGGAGTACAAAGAAGCCGAGCAGGAAAGAACCTGGACTAGGTATCCGATAGAACTCTACCTCTAAAATTGTCATTGGAGGTCATCCATTGAATTTCATAGGATTGGTGGGCCAGGCTGTGAAGCTTACAAACCGGGAAGAAGGTCAGTATAGCATTATGAAGGTTATAAGAAGCATCATCGAGGAAATGAGTAACTGGGTAAGAAAGGAGAAAAATAAAAATGGTAGAGAAGAAACTAGAGTTGATAGGACACCATGCAGAGCTAATTGAAAGGCATGCAGAATCAAATTGGGTAAAATCAAGGTCAATTGGAAGAAAAAAAGGGTCATGGCAATGAGAAAACAAGACAGGTAAGACAACATTCATATGTTCTTGGACGCTAACACCTACCTCCTTAAAAACATCCATAATATAACATAACTTAGAAATGTCACAACCTGCAACACCCATATAGATGAGGTAAGTAGACTTAGAATCATAAAATAAGATTAGGACAACATTACAATTCCCATATACTCCCCAATTCTCAAGACAACAGAACTTCAAAGGCTTAGCCACTGTAAGATTATGAGTTAAATTCATTAAACTATCCCAAAACCCAGACATCAAACATAACCCAGGGAGGTTCTCATATCTTCCATACGCAGTAACCAGAAACAAAGCAAAGAAATGAAGTCCATCTCTTATCGCAGCAACATACATGATAAAGAGGCTTAGAACATACCCGGAGAAGCACCACACAATCATCATCGAATCCTTCGCCCGCTCGCCAACTTCCTGTTATGCTCTCAGTTCCACAGATGACTTCAAGACCATATTATCACCCTTCTCATTACCACCCTTAACATCTGTAACATTCCTCACGCGCTGACACTGTTTCCAACCCCCATTTGACATCCTGAGTTGGCTTCCACTCACATTTAGTGTCATCATTAAGTGGCATGGGTGGTAGTGCCCACCTTCCTCTCCACATGTCTGCATCATCTATCTATGTGGTACGCACGAGATTGTGTCACCTCACTGTTTGGATTAACCACTTGGCACCCCAATCGGGGATCCCGAGTATCATTGTTATCCCTTGATGTACCTGCAGATCTAAAAAACTAATGCAGAAAATCACATAATAGGATAGGGGCACGGAAAAGGAATAACATAGTAGCTCTGGAAACAATATCATAGTCTTTATTATGAGGGAGAGATGAGCATTTTATAAAAAATGAAATCATTGTCCTTATTTTTTATTTGTAATTACAAAAGATATTTTCAAGAAATCAAATGCATTATCAGATAAAGCAAATACATTGATATGTTTCCTTCTTTCCTAGATTTTTAGATGTTTCCCTCTTTTCTACTCTTAGATCTTCCCAAGGAAAGAGTGCACTTTTTCTTGGTTTCCCAATCAATGAGAGGTTACTGGTTTTTGTGTCCTTCTTCGTTGCCCAATTTCTCCCTGTTTAGATCAGGAAGCATCCCGACCTCCTCCACCAAATCAGGTAAAGTGCGTTGCAATGTTTTTGCAGTCATCAATTTTTCCTGCACTAGTGTGTGTCTCTTCCAACCAACCAAATATGAGAAGTATGGCTGCTAGCATGTATTCCATTTCTTGGAGTCCAGAATTGCATCTTTGTGCAAAGGAGGCTGAAAATCTAGAATATTATTGACCATATGATGAATTGTAATGGATTCCTCAAGGAGAGGTTGTTCAAATAGTTTGAGATTATTAACATTAACCACATCATGGATGCCAAGCTGGAAAGGCAAGTCCAAGCAATATCCATTTTCTCCAATGCGTTCCAAAACAATATACGAGCCATATCATAGAGGGTACAACTTATTATGCTGGCCATTGAAGTGTTTCTTGTACAACAAGAGCCACACACAATCTCTAGGTTTAAAATACAAGGGTGTTCGTGGCTTGTCATGCCTCTTTTTGGCAGGATTTTGGGTTGCTTGCAAAGAAAAAATTACTTGATCTTGGCATTGAGAAATGGAGTGTATAAAATGATGAGCTCATTTTTGTCCCGCTGTTGATATGTAGACCCAAAAGGGGTGATCGACAGTGGAATCTCAGAGGGTGCACTTGGCTGAAACCCAAAGCAAACCTCAAAAGGTGAGAAACCAGTTGAGGAGTGTGTTTCCTGATTGGTTAGTCCAAATGGCATGACCAACCATTCAAATAGCCCAAAATTTGTTTTAAAAGCAATTTTTCATGTGTCAGTTTCATGCATGTGAACTTGATGGTAGCCTACAGTTAAATCCATATTTGTGAAGAAACAAGCCCCGTGTAAGTGGTCCAAAAAATCCTCAATGCGAGGAAGGGGGTAGCGATTTTTAACAGTGGCTTTATTAAGGGCTCGGTAGTCTGTCACGAGGCAACATTCAGAAGTATCCTTTTTGGGAATAATAAAAGCTGCAGATGCACATCGCGAGGATGAAGTCTGAATATAACCGAATGTCAACAATTCTTCAATTTTGTGTTCTATCTGAGTTGTCTCTCGAGGAGCAAGGCGATAAGATGGGGTATTGGGTAAGGAATTCGCAGGAATAAGATTGATGTGGTGTTCAACAAAGCATGCTAGAGGCAACCGTGTGTGTTGGGTGAATACATATGAAAATTCTTAGAGTAGAGGAGCCATTGTAGGAGGGACTGGATTGATGAGGTTGTCTGGATTGATATGGCGAACCAAGCACGAAGAAACACCTTTGTTTAAATTGACTCTCATAATGGGAGCTTTGCCAATAGAAGGTTGGATTGATGTGCTAGTTGACGATGTGAGCACATAGGTGCACCCATAGTGTTCCAAGTGGTATTGGTGGTTTGTAGCATGATAAATAGCATGTCGAGCCTCTTAGTATGCAATGCCTAGCAATAAATCGACCCAATCGAGAGGAGAAACATCACGTACCACAATATCATGGAAAGGTCCAATAGCAAAGGTCACAAGACAACATTGGGAGATGGTAATACGAGGACCGTCCTTTTGGACCCAACTGAGCTGATACGAGTGTGGGTGAGGAGTGGTGGGAAGGCAAAGGCGTTCAACCAAGTCTTGTGCCACAAGATTATTTTGACTCCCATTGTTAAGAATAAGCGTGGCCAACTCATGTTTGATTTGACAATTATGGGTAAACAAAGGCGTAATAGAGGTTTTTGTTGCATTAGAAGTTATGAGGATGACAGAGGGGTCCACTTTGGTAGGATTTTCAAGAGAAATAGCTGGAAGTGGGGTAGTGGCATTTGGTTGCTCGACCTCTCTAAAAAGAGTCGTGTTAGGGAGTAGATTTTTCAGTACTCGATAATCTGCAGATGCATGTAAGTTGGTATTATGAAAACTACACCAAAGGGTATTGTGAGGTGTGGGGGATGAAGCAAATGCAACATTAGAAGAACTAGAGGGAGATGGACTATTTCTAACTTGAGGAGATCAGATTGGAGTACCCACTTTGCGTTCCATGGCTAGGGCCCAAATAAAGACCTTGTCTAATGAAGTACTATCAAATAATTGAACTTTGCATTGAAAAAGAATTAGCAAACCATAATTAAATTTGATAATTAGTATATCTTCTGGATCAGAGATATGGAGTTGAATGAGCAACTTTGAGAAGACATCAATGTAAGCTTGCACTGATTGATTAGGTAGTTGTCGAAGTTGTAACTATTTGGCAAGTAGATTTTGGATATATCCTGGAAGATAGAAGCATTCTCTTAAGGCGTTGATCTGGTCTTGGTTGGTTCTCGAAGTTTGACAACCAAGGAAATATTCTCAAGATGATTATCCCACCATGTTTGTGTTATGCCTTCCAATTGTAGACTAGAAATCTGAAGTTTTATCTCCTCTTCCATCGTTGGACAGGTTCTGAAATAGTTGGAGAGACTGTGGAGCCAAGAATCAACAGCCTCACCATTCATTTGGCCTCAGAATTTGGGTAGCTAAAAGCGAGTATCAAGCTGCATTTCCCCTAGAGGACATCGTTGTTGCTGCAACATAATTAGCTCTTGAAGAGCCCTAGCTAAATCATTTACTTCCGAGTTTGCAGTGGAGGGATCTTGATGGGGTGACATGATTTTCATCCACCTATTGGATTGAAATGTATGACCCTAAAAAAAATATTCTTCAAACAGGTGGATGGCTTCCAAGATCTTATGCTCTGATACCAATTGATCTACCTGCAGATCTGAAAAAAATAATGCAGATAATCACATAATAGGATAGAGGCATGAAAAAGGAATAACACAGTAGCTCTGGAAACAATACCACAGTCTTCCCCGATCGGGGTGTTTGTTAGAGTAATGAGACAACCTATACATGCAATTAATGTACACTCCTCCGACATTAACTCCTTGTCAGATAGTGTTAAGGCAATGTACTCCCACCTTCCATGGTCATGATGCTGATCAATACCTATCATCCATGTGCTTACTTGGTCAGGCGGTTGTCTAATCATTATAGGCGCCACGCTTTATTCGTTTGTGGTAATCTACGAACTCTCTTGTTTATTCCTTTCTGGCTCTAGTTCTTGAATTTCATGGTGGTTTGATCTATTCAGAGTTGTTTCAAGTGCTTCAGGCTTCTCTGGTATGTACAGTCCTCACACCTGGCTATTCTGGTTGCTTTCGTGATGGGTACCCTGGTTGATTTTGTGATGGCTTTTCTTCTTGAAATTATTCTCATAGTTTGACCTCTTACTATTATTCCCTGTTTTAGAAGCCCGGAATCACATTGTATTCATAGTTATGGTATTTATTATGCGTCTCTTCTTATAGGGTTATGAATTGTTAGTTATCTGATTCCTCTGTTACAGCATTGTATGGACTCGTATGTGGTAACTGCTTCTACTCTCAGCCATTGTGTACTCACATTGCGACAGAGTATAACCACGCAGTTGTCTTGCCTTAACTTTGACTTCGGCCTTGTTTCTATATCCTGGTTGGAACGTTCATCGGTTAATTCCATAATAGCCAAGTCTCTCTTTTGTTTCCATAATATCTACCAATCTCGGTTTTATCCCCTACCTGAATCTCTATTTCCAGATTTTATGGCTCGGACGAAATCTGGGCAGAGTGCTGGGCATCGTCCTGTTCGAACCCCTCCAGTTGCAAAATGAGGGCGTAAATCTCATGTGGAAACCGTGGAAACTCTAGCTGCCACCTTCGAGACCTCTACCCCTGAGGATATCAAAGCTAAAATTGCAGATTGGGAGCACGATTCTGAAGCAGAAGATAAAGATATCACTGAGTAGCAGGAAAGTGTGGATTTCATCTTGGACTCAGGTAATACTAGGGGCAGAGTATCCCTCTTTCAACAATTACTGAAAACTTATTGGAAACTGAAGTGTGTGTTGGCCAGAGCCATTGCAAGTCTTCAGCAAAAAAAAACTCAATCTTATTCATCTGTTATTTTCGAACTTCACTCACTGAAGCAGGAGATGCATGAGATGGTAAAGATCCAGCATCAACAAAATGTCAGACTTGGAACTATGGAGCAACAGCTCTGCCTTCTTCAGGATGCAAAACCTTCAGGATTTCCTGTCAATAATCCAGATTTTCCTATTTGATCTGATGTCAAATCTGCTTCTCTTTTTTGTCTTTTTGCATGTATTTTGTTGACAGGATCTATCAATGCTGCTTTATATGGAAATACTATGGTCATAGTAAAGTAGCACTAGCTGCTACAGATCGGTTAAAACAGTATAAATTCTGGTTAGCTTTCAACTCGTTAAGGTGGCCAACAGACCCGGTTTCCTTCGGGTGGGTTGAGGCACCACAACTAGTGATGTTTATATTTTTGCAACTTGCCCATATTAATAGAAATTTTTGCAACTTGCCCATATTAATAGAAAATAGCAGGTCCTACTGAATTTACTAAAAAAAAAAAAAAAAAAAAAACAATACCACAGTCTTTATTGTAATGGAGAGATGAACATTTTATAAACAATGCAATCATTCTCCTTATCTTTTAATTTATTATTACAAAAGATATTTTTCAAAAAATCAAATGCATTATTAGATAAAGAAAATACATGGAAATGTTTTGTTCTTTCCGAAATTTTTATATGTTTCCATCTTTTCTACTATTTTTCTTGGGTGCCCAATCAATGAGAGGTTGCTGATTTTTGTGTCCTTCTTGATTGCCCATCCCAACAATTGTTTGCAGAGTTTGAAGCTCCTCCTTCTATACCATTTCAGGCCAGTTGATGTCAAGTTGTCGCCGTCCGTGAGTACAACCCCAATTCGCGAAGTAGTTGTCAACTAAGGTATCCAATACTTCGGAGAATTTCTTTGATTTCCTGAATTAGACTTGTTCGCGAGCTTCCACTGATTTTCTCCCATCGTGAGTTTCGACTGATTTTTCCCATCCTGCCCCTACTGCAACTTCTGCAGAATTCCCAACTAAAAACAAACTAATCTAAATAAAAGAGTGACTACAAAATTTTAAGAAAAAAATAGTTTGAATTCTTGCGATCTGTGAAATTGTTTTCACACCAGATTATTTCAATTGAACTGAAACAAAGCCTTGTGGGCCTTGAGGTTTCACAAATGGATTATTTCCCATGTTAGCTTTCCGCATAGGGTGAATCTTTTAATTACTTATTTAGCAACCAGAAAATAACAACAGAATCTGGAGACTAGTCCTTTGATTATGAAATTGCAGTGAACTTCAACAAATCCCGGTAGAACGATAACGAAATTTCTTTTACTGATATTGGCGTAAATTGTAGCTTATTATGATTATAAATCCCATAATCTACGTGTTTCCCTAGCTTACCATGGCCCACTATGTGAACGGATTGCTTGAACTAGATGGTGAATCCAATTCATCTTAGTATTTCATGTGTCCTTTATTACATACTAATACACCTCAAGTTTCCGGTAATAGAATTAAACTAACATTGAAGGATTTCCAAGCTTATTAAGTGACAACCCATTGTAAACAATATTTTTAAAAATAACCACTGTTGCAACACACACATGGTTTGTGTTTATCTCTTTTGATGATGTGGACTCATTCTTGCAATACCTTACAAAAGCGAAAAACTAAACCATTACAAAATTTTTAATAAACACAAAGTCTACGTGCTCCAACAATGTTGAGATCATTCATATTTGGAGTATCACTTTCCTCAATTATGAACAGAACTATTAAATTCGTTGGGGACCTGATAATATTTTTCATTTGCTTCGATAATAATAGGAGTTTAAAGTGGCTGAGCTGGAAGTCGTATATGTATGAAATGTGGTTTTGCAAATCAAAACGTGCATTGGTGAATTTTCTTTGTTACCTTGAAACCGGTGGCACTGGTGTTTTTAAGAGATGCAACATTATGCCTGGGTTAATTTTGACGCCCATTTACTTGTTTTTACTAGTTTTTACTTGTTTTTCTACTTTTTACTAGTAAAATACATTTTATTATCAAATGATGACGTTCATTTACGTGTTTTTACATTTTATTCTGAAACAATTACGTCAGTGTTAATTTGCAAATAATTTTGAAAAATGTCAAAGTGATGAGCATATAAAAAAATTATGGTACTACTATGTGGAGTCGTATATTCTTCTGACACTCTATATATTTATTTATATATCACTCGTATCCTTCTGACACCCTATTTGTGTGTAACCTAGTTTCAGATAACTTGTGACTTAGTGAAATTACATAAAAATAAAATTGAAATTAAAATAAAAAATGAATGGGATAAAGTTATAAAATAAAATAAGATTAAAGTAAAATAGTCAATTTACCATAAATATTTTTTTTACTCTACATTTTGAATATAATATTTTAAAATGTAATATTTTTATTTTGAAAATTAATACAATATTCTTTAATATAATAATTTATTTATTTTTAATAAAATTATTTATTTTTGAACTGAGTGAAAAAAGAATGAAATTAAAAGTAGCTTTATGTGAAAATAATTTTATTTGGTCAATGTTAAATTAAATTAATAAAAAAATAATGCTAAAATAAAAATAAATTCATGGCATTGACCCATGGTATTCATGTGGAATATAGCATATTTAAAGGGGGAATTAAAACAACTTAGATCCATCTTTCCTCCGGATCTAAGATGGATCTAAGATGGATCTAGGTTTTCATCTGAAGAGATTTGATCCCTCTGGGCCCTTGATAGCTCAGGATTTAAGATGGATCTAGGTTGCTTGTAATGTAATGTGATGTGTTGTTTATCCCTAAAAATAAAAATCATACTATGTGAAAACATTTTTACTTGATCAAAATAAAATTAAAAAAAAAATAACATTAAAATAAAAATAACTTCATGGTACTGACACATGGTATTCATGTGAAACATAACATATTTAAAGGGTAAAATTAAACCAACCTAGATCCATCTTAACTAGGGATCTACCATGAGCATAGAGAGATATGCGTTGGGTGCAATATAGGGTCTATAAATGTACCAACATTTAATTTTCCAATCCAGATGGTTCACGAACTTCTAGAGGCAGGACTGGAAATGCCAGCCTGTAAAACAAATTTTAGTCTATCTTGCACACTAATCTTAGAAATAAATGAAATCCTGCACAAATGTAATCATGCACTAAAGGAGAATTTAAGAAACACCAATCCAAACAATTAAAATCACACTAAAGGATTAATTTAGAAACACCAATCCAAACAATTAAAATCATGCAGGAAATAAAAGACAATCTTGTACTATTAACAATGAAAAAGGAAATTATAAGTACGAACAAATAGAAAGAAAATCAGAACTGGAAACCAAGCAAGGTCAATATCAAAAGACTGTAAATGCTGAAATAAATTCAAAAGAAATTCAAAACCATTATGCCTGCACTAATTCTGCTTTCATTAACCTCTGTGTGAAATTAACCTGAAAGCATCAACAACATAATGAGTAAATCCACTGTGTAAATGAGCTTATAAAATAAATTAATTTAATATGAATATCTAGCCTTCCTTGTCCCCAAAAGTTAATCGTGTAAAAGTTGTCTAGAAGCTTAATGGAAAATAAATATTATCGTTTTCAACATAACTAAGTTTCCATCATGAAAACAGAAATTTATATGTGATTGCTGCTTCCATAAAAACTCAAATAGATCTCAGTTCTGGAATATGAATTAAATGGCTCTGAATCAATTCAAGGAATTCAAGTTCAAATAGATATCAGTTCTGAAATATTAATTAAATGGGTTTGGATCAATTCAAGGAATTCAAGTTGCACGTTACATTGATATGAAGAAATATCTCAAGTGCAAGCACAAATCTTAGTGCAACAAGCGAAACAGTTCAGGTATAGGAAGAATTCGCAACAAATCAAATTAAATTTAAAATTGAAAATAAAACATTACAGCAAATTAAACAACATTAACTTGAGGAAGGGAAGAGACTAAAAATAATTAAATGAATTCACATAGTAAATATTAAATTGAATGCTATTTAATCTACGAGATGGAGAGCGGTGTCGAGCTGGTCTGGCGGCCAACCCAATTAGCTCGCACCCTCTATGATTGACTTGGTTTACATAGAAATTAAAATCATTAGATGCAGCAAATAAATAAATATAACATGGATGAAAATTTCTTCAATTAATTCATGAGATCAATCTTTACATTATGCACACAAACGCTTAACTCTAGCAAGTAGGAGAAGTGTTCCACAAGCTACAATTTTCATCATGCTACATTGGCACCATCTTCTCCCTCCTGCGCATTCCTTCAATGCCTCCGCGTGCCTCCCAATTCCCATTCTTATGGATTTCCTAATTTGTTTCTTAATTAATTTACTGTTTTCTCCTGACAATTTCTTATATAGATGTCGAATTAAATTTTTGGGCTTTTATTCAGCCAATCAAAATACAAGAGGAGAAGATTAACAATTCGCTAGAAATAAAATTGGTTTTACAACAGAATTTCAAAATAGGGAATGATTTTGGTGAATCGTTCCTCTTTTCTTGGAGTACTTGTTGGAAAGTGCGATTTGGCTGAACTGCTCTTAGAAAGATGAGCATGAGTTTGTCTAACTTCTGCATGACGGGTATATGATAATTAAGTAAAGTCGATGTTGTTCTTTTACTCCCCAGGTTGAAATGTCATACTTATATGAATCACTTAGTGTAGGTAGATCAAAGTGAACTTGTCAGGCATGCATCGTAAACAAGGAACTAACAAATGTAGCTTCTCTTTATAAATACTAGGTTTGACATTAATGGTAACATGGTTCATATTATCTGTTGGCACTACATTGATAGTGGTCTGGACCGTAGTGGAATCTCCTTGACCCGTTTTCTTACTATGATCACACGAGCATTGCCAGAGTTGATACAGTAAGCAAGTTCTTACTGCTATGTCCCTCATGGCTTTCAGATACGGTGTTCATACAGTAATCAAGTTCAGTAGCAATGGTGAACATGCTCTACCACCATAATGGATTTCCAGCTTTGGTGATATCTATGAAATACAAAGTGGCACCAAAGTGGAAGAGATGCCAATACCAATACCAACAAGCAACCGAACAATACTCATCGATTGCACACTTTGTGTTGTGGCACTCAGAAAAGAACCAACTACAAAAGGTATCGTATTGAGTTGAAATGACCTCCTCTTGCCAATTTTATCACCCAATGCACCTCTAGTAAATGATCCAATAGTGGCACCTGCAAAGTGTTGTGCCAACCACTCATCCTTGTAAAACAATATTTTCAGCAATTCCAAGATCCCTTGCAAGATATTCAAGCACCCCATTTACTACACCAAGATGGTAACCAAATAAAATGGCTCCCAAACATGCAACACCATCATATGGAAATATTGTACCAAAAGAATTGGATTTTCGAGATGTTGTCGACTGGGACTCCAAATTTCCATCATAAGATTTGGCCCGACATTATTCTATCCCAGAGTTTGAGCAGGAAGCGTTCATTGTCTTCTTTGGTAACACGTAAAATCTTCTCAATGAGATGTTTCCCATCTAGCCTTGAGACATCAACTTCTGTATGTGCATTAGTTCTACCTGCTCTAGTGCATGAATCCATTTCATGGTGCAGGGAGGTAAATGCATGATCTAACCCGTTTTAAACATGCAATAGACAATTCTTTATTAAACTTTTATTAATGAATTTTTAATCCTGTTAAAACAAAGAAGTAACAAATACTCTTTGAAAATAATAATTTAACCAATCAACATCATGAGAGAAATTTTGAATAAAAATAAGAGAGAACAGGGCCCCAACATCCCCTCATGCTGACCATATTGCATGTCCTCATGTAAGGAAATCTAGTACTGCCACTCCTTTGCAAAAAAAAAAAAAAAAACATTTGTAGGCATTCAAAGTGATGTTCTTGCAATTCTATGTGATCACATTTCCTACGCTAGATAAATCTTACTCTAAAAACAGAGTGTTTGCTGGACTCTTTATTGATTTCAAGAAAATATAAACTGAAAGCTCTCATGGAAAACTAAATTGCAAGGATGGTGTTATTACTTGAATAAAATAGCCAACTTTTAAAATTTCCAAAATAATATCTTGGAGGTATCCCTGATTATAAGTTTCACTTTAATATCCTTATTCTAAACATGAGTGACCTGATTTTAAAAACCATAGTGTTAAAAGTGGACATAGCAATACCTTCCCACAGTGATCATTTGACCATTATCCAGGTATAGTTGAAGCTTCTCTTTTCTGGCACAATGAGCTACCTGCACTAAGGGTCCCACACTCATAATAATCATTCCAAAAATATAGAACTCCAAATCATAACAACAAAAGAATTTTAAAGCCATTCTCAAAGAGATTGATAGTGAGTTCAGGGAAAGGAAAAAGCAACCAAGTAAGTCATAGTGTAAAATTAACTTTAATACTATAGGCACGGCCTTGCTTCGAGTAGACATATATAGCCTCGAGAGGGGTACCTTTTAACCTCATCAAATGCTTTTGTCCCACCTACTAGATATAGATTCAGAGCGACTTTGAGAACATTTACTGTTTCTCATTTTATAAGTTAATTGAAGAACATTGTCCTAGCTTGGTAACCAACTAATGACAATGTCATTAACAAGAACTAACAAGAATGACCAAGCCAACTCACGATGATACCTCTTGTCTTCAAGCTTTTCAACTAAAAGCCATTACCCTGGCTTGGTGAATAGTGCAGTAATGTAATTCTCCTTAGAACTCATGATCATAGTAGGTCAGCTTGCAATGAGACCTCCTATCCCTCAATTAAATTATTTATGTTTTTTTTTTTAGGAAAACTGTGATTGTAATTAACCTCAGATGGGTTACTTAGTAGGTGTGGAAGAAAATATACTCCTTAAGAGTTCAAGATAGCGTGAAAAGTTTTTAATTACTATTCTTTACTGCTTGGTCATGCTACCGTAAGAACTTATTTAAATACATTTTAGATAATGACCAATAAGATTCCTTGAGTTGATCATACCAAGGTTCTTTATGAAAGCTTATTAGAGTTTTGTAGGTGTGGTCCACCATAGGAGGTTTTTCATTGATCCCTTCGAAGAGGACTTAAAAAATATTTTTTGGATGATAGTTTATTAAAAATAGGAGAAAAGTATTACATGTAGCTTATAAAAATATCCTTTACTGACATGTTAATCCATAATCAAAGTGACTTTAAAATATGAGCTATTGAGAGTGAATTTCTTCTGACAAGTCTACCCGCAAGAGTGCATGATAATAGAAATTTCAAACAGTGCTTTTAAGCAATCACAATTTCAAGAGTGTTGTTATACATCTTTATACATTATTCTCATATTACCCTACCCTATTTTTAAAGAAATAAATGTCACCTTTAAGTGTAGGCGTACTTCCAATGAAGCCATGTGCATAACAAAATGCTGATTATACTCAGACTTAGTTTTAAAGAATAGACTTCAAGACATACCAAAGCATGAAAAACCTGTTGCTTCAATTGATATGGTGCCAATATTTTCTGAATTATGAGGAAATAAGATGGCTTGATAACTGGTCGAAACCAGGATTCAATGGAATCCAGATATATATGATTCTCCCATTGATGCAAGTCTTCCATAGTTTGATAGTCACTTTCCTGGAGGCATTAAGGATCTGGTGAAAGAAAAAAGATAAATACCTCAAGTTCAGGCTCAAATTTTTTTATTTTCAGATTGAAAAGAATGGCTGAGAGGGGTTCTAGGGTTTCTAGTTTCAACAACATTTTTAGAACAATTTCCAATGAAATATTTCTCCTTTGGTGGTATTTGAATTACATCTTCCCGAGGTAAATGTTTTGTGGTAATGGGGGGAATTTCCAAATTCATTCCCTTTTCCAACATGGAAGATGTCGCATTATGTTCAACATGGGAATCAAAAAGAAGAATAGGTGTTTGAAACTGTTGTGCAACCTTATGGTTTAGATTAGGTTGTTTGATATGGTTTGGACTAAGGCTTAGACTAGGTTAAGGATTTGGTTAGTGTTTGGACTAGGATTAGGGCTAGTGCTTGAATGAGGGCTAGGGTATGGGTAAGGATAAGGAATAGGGTATGGACTAGAGGAACACAGTGTAGGGTATGGATTAAGGTATGGACTAGGGTTAGGGTATGGATTAGGGTTTGGACAAGGACCAGGGTATGGATTAGGGTAAGGGGTAGGGTATGGATTAATGCTAGGGAAAGGTTGCACATGCAGTTGGGACCATGGAGAAGGATAAATTAATGATGCATTGGAAATAAATGGAGGTTGTTGTTTGTGCTCATATGATTGAATTTGCATGGGAGATTTCCCTAGAGATAAGGATCCAAACAATTCTTGCGACCATGGAGATATATGGCCCGAGGATGAGGACCAAGGAGGGTGCCATTGTGGCCATGAAGTAGGATATTAAATTGGAGGAGGATTAACATTTAGCCATGAAATTCCAGGATTATAAAGATACTGAGGAACCTGCTCAAGAAAATAAGGTGTATTCCAAGTATCAAATGATAATGGGTTTTGAGTTATACCTGGTAGTCGATTCGATTCCTTACTTGATTTCCAGAGTTCCTACAGTAATCTTGGTAGCGATGGGAAATGTTATCTTGGATGATTCTCTTCACAATTTTTGCAAATTTTTAGGCTACGAAGTGGACACTTTCCAAGGAAGTGTTTCTTTCTACAATTGGCACAAAAGATAAGCGATGGGTTTTCATCCTGCTTCCACTCTTCCTGCAAATCATCCAATTTTGAAATCAAAGATTTTATAATATCATTTTTATGTTGAAGAAAAATGTTAAATTTTTCACTTGTTAATTCCTCATTGGATGAGTTGTATGTCTCTGTATCAGCATAAAAACTCCCCATTGAATGATTCCTAAAAATACCATTTTCTTGTTTTTATCAAGCCCACTGGTACATTTGTTAGCACATGAGTAATGTTTATATAAATGTGTAGGTGGGGGTTTTTATTAAGCTATTATTAAACTTGTTGATGTATCACCTGAATTATCTCAATGAACTTTCGTGCCTTATCAATATCAATATGGCCATCAATTAGAACATCCTTCCCAAAGATGAAGTATAATGGCGAGTTTGGAAAATACCCAAAGCATGCTTCGAAAGGTGAGGTTTGTGTTGAAGAATTCTTTTACCGGTTGTAAGCCTACTAAATATAATGCAGTTGTTCATCCCCAACTTAGGATGTTTGTTGCAATATCCTCTCAAGAGATACACAACTGTTATATTTACCACTTTGGTTTGTCCATCTGTTTGTGGATGGAAAGAGGTACTCTTTTTCAATTTTGTGTCCATCATTCTCCATATATTTGACCAAAAATCCCAATGAGCCCGAAATCCCTGTCACTAACAATAGAAGTGGGAAATCCAAAATGAACCCAAATATTTTGAAAATAAAGTTCAGTAGTTTGTTCGGCAGTAATGGTTTTCTTACATGGCATTCTTACATGGCATAAGTATACACATTTTACTGAATCTATCCGAAACTACAAAAAGATAATCATGTTTCTTTCTTGACATAAGTAGACCTCCAACAAAGTCCATGGAGACACTCCCCCATGGCCTTGATTGTACGGGAAATGGCATGTACAATCCAAGCTTCTTATAACTAGGCTTACTTGTTGCACACATAGAATAACCTCTTATAAACCATGACACACTATCTATCATGCGAGGCCAATAACAATACCTCTGTAGATGCGCCATGGTTTTTCTTACCCCAAAGTTTCCAGCAATAAGAGAAGAATGAGCTTCTATCATGAAACTTAGCATCTCTCATTGTGGAATACATAACTTTCCCAAATGAAACAACAAATTGTTATGCATGTGATAATATTTTTCTTCAACTTGATTCCCTTCACAAAAACTAGCATACACATCTTGGAAATCAATGTCATGTGCATATTTCTCTATGTAACTCTCATGTACAACAGAATAATTTTTCAGTAAAATAGAAGCACTAATGATTGGTCTCGAAGGCATATCTGTAACTTTATTGAATATACCCTTTTTGTACCTTATAACCAAGTGAAATTGTTCAAGAAATCCCATCCACCTGAAATGCCTTGATTGCTGCAATTTTGTTTGCGACTGCAAGTACTGTAATGGTTGGTGATCAGTGTGTACCATAGTCTCTTTACCTATCAAGTAGTGTTTCCACTTCTTGACACTTTGTACCAACGCATATAGTTCTTTGTCATATGTAGGATAATTATTCACAATGCCATTAAAATTTTTTGAATGAAAGGTGATAGGCTTACAATGCTACAAAAGGAATACGCCCATGGCATAATCACTAGCATCGATTTGTATCTCGAATGGTTGTCTCAAATTTGGTAGTGCAAGGACTAGACCTGAACTGATCTTGTATTTTAAAGCTTCGAAATCTTGTTGTTGTTTGCCTCCCCATTGGAAGCCTTTCTTCACACTTGTCGCTGCATGCATAAGAGTTGCGATGGAAGAAAAGTTAGCAATAAACTTCCTCCAATATTGAGTTGCACCTAAGAAAATTCTTACCTCGATAATTGTTTTGGGTGTGGTCCAATTCACAATGGCCTCCAATTTAGAATGATCAATCCTCAATTATCCTCCTCCTACAATATGTCCGAAATAGACCAAAAAAGTCTTTCCAAACTCACATTTTGATATCTTAAGAAACAATTTTTCTTTATTCAAAATATCAAGCACTCTATTTACATGCAAGACATGATCTTCTCTTGTTTTGCTGGAAATAAAAATGTCATCTAAGTACACAATAACAAATTGATCAAGAATTGGTCGCAAAAAATTGTCCATAACTCGCATAAAATTTTTCGGTGCATTACATAAACCAAAAGCCATAACTAGCCACTCAAAGAGTCCTTGTTTGGTTTTGAATGCAATTTTCCATATATCACTTTCTGCAATTCTTACTTGGTGATATCCACTTCGTAAATCTAACTTAGTGAAAAAATTTTCTTCTTTAAGATAATCAAGCAAATCATCTATTCTTGGGAGTGGGTAATGATTTTTTACCATAATTTTGTTCAAAGCTTGAAAATCTACACACATGCGCCAAGTCCCATCTTTCTCTAGTATCAAGACTATGGGTGGACCGCATGGCGGGGTGCTTGGCCTTATGATACCTTTATCCAAAATCTCTTTTATTTTCCCCTTTATTTATTCATTCTCCATTATCGACATACAATACATACCGATGTTTGGAAGAGGACAATCCTGATGCAATTGAATCTCATGTTGAATTTCCCTTTTTAGAGGCAATACTGTTGGCTCTTGAAACATCTGATGATGCCCATTAACCACATCATATAATTTTGATTTCAACTTAGGATCACATCCTTTAAAAAATTCATGATTAATATCAACTTTGGGCTTAATCATAATAAGAACAAAATTCTTACTTGAATTTACTAGCCTCTTTACCTGTCCAGCATTTACCAAAACAATGTTTATCTTCTTGCGGTGTGCTCTACCAATGAACTCCTTGTAGGTTTTAACTCTGTACAAAAATTATGTACAAACGAATCTTAAAACAGAAAATAAACAATTGTGAGAGCAAAAACATAAAATAGATAAACACAGAGATTTTCTGCTAGATCCCAAATCGGGATGACCAGCTTGATTTTTCATTATATTCCTTTTAGTGTTATAACACACATATATATATGACGAAGCATACATAAACCCCAATCCATTAACCCTAGATTATAACATAAATGTAGTTCCCTTGACCAGATCTACAAAATACCAGGGGCTGAAAACCATCGTCCCCCAAAACCATGTGCAGACTCATGCAAAAAACCATGGGTGGGTCCACCTATGAGCGTGTCTGCACACCAAAAAAAAAAAATCCGGGCCGCTGCCCCAAACCCCAATAGAGGGGGGCTGCCACCCCCCTTGTGACCCCCCTGCTATGCGTGGGGCTAGTTTTGGAAAGAATATAACACATACCCAACATTCTGCCATTTGTTATTTTCTTTCCACGAAGGGGCCATAAGAGATATTAGTCATTATCACAGCTCTGCAACACCCATTGTATCTCTACACCAAGAGAACTTCTGAGTGCTCACATCCTTCGTCAATGCATCTGCAGCATTCTTCAAAGTGTCCACCTTTACCAGCAACACCCTTTTATCCTCAACCATATCTCTCACAAAGTGATATTGAGCATCAATGTGCTTTGTCTTTGAATGATAAGCAGGGTTCTTAGCCAAGAAAATTGTACTTTGGCTATCACATTCTATCCTTATAACTCAATGCACCAACCCCATACTTGAACACAATCTTTGCAACCAAACTGCTTCCTTGCTTTCATGAGTGGCCGCCATGTATTCTGCCTCTGTAGTTGAAAGAGCCACTACAGACTATCTTTTACTCATCCAACTGACTGCACCTCCAAATAGGCTAAACACATACCCACTTGTAGATCTTCTTTGGTCCAGATCTCTAACCTAGTCTACATCAACAAACCCACGAATGTCCAACACTCTTTCCAATCCTGGTCTTTCCTGGTAGCACAAGCCATAATCACTAGTACCATGAAAATATCTGAAAACCCGCTTCACTGTTGTCTAATGCTCCTTCCCTGGGTTTGACATAAACCTACTCAATACTCCCACTGCATGTTCAATGTCTGGTTTAGTACAGACCATTGCATACATCAGGCTACCCACCGCGCATGCATATGGAACGTGGGACATATCCTCCTCTTCCTCTTGTGTCTTGGGACACTATTCAGCAGACAATTTTACACCTACAGGAATCAGAACATTCACTGGTTTACTATCCTCCATATTGAACCTCTGCAATATATTCTTTACATACTTCCTCTGGTTTAACCAAAGCTTCTTTTTTTCCCAATCTCTCTTAATTTCCATGCCCAAAATATATTTTGCAGCACCAAGATCCTTCATGTCGAATTTGGAGAACAGTTGGGTCTTCAAATCTTGGATAATTTCTTTGTCATTTCCAATCAACAAAATATCATCCACATACAAGACCAAATAAATAACACGGTCACCAATTAATTTAAAATAAACACAGTGATCATCCTTGCTTCTGGTGAAGCCAGGTTCCCGTATATAGGTATCAAATTTTTGATACCACATCCTTGGTGACTGTTTTAACCCATATAGAGACTTCTTTAACCTACATACCAATTCTTTCTTTCCATTCACCATAAAGCCGTCAAGTTGTTTCATGTAGATCTCCTCTTCCAGATCCCTGTGAAGAAATTTTGTCTTCACATCCATCTATTCTACCTCAAAATCAAATGCAACAAAAACAGATAAAAGTAATCTAATAGAAGTAACTTTGGCAACAGGAGAAAAAATATCACTAAAATTAATTCTTCGCACCTTGGAATAACCTTATGCTACCAACCGAGCTTAGTATTTCTCCTCCTTTCCTTCTACATTCATCTTGTTCTTAAACACCCATTTGCTCCCGATGGGCTTCCTTCCAGTTGGAAAATCCACCAGATCCCATGCCTCATTTTTATGCAAGGATGCCATTTCATCAACCATGCCATCCTTCCATACTTTTCCATCCTCTGAATATACTGCCTCCCTGATAGTTCTGGGATCATCATCAATTATAGTTAAGGCAGAACTTGAATAGAAAGTAGATGGACTATACCTTTCTTCTTGCCTTCTTTCCCGAACTGATCTTCTCACAGCTGGAGTTTGTGGCTCTTCCTCTTCCGAGTCTTCTTCTGTTGTCGAGTCTAATTCATTCTCCTTTAGCTCAAACTCTATATTCTCAGGTTCCTTTGGTAGGAATTCATGTTTAACAACATCTTTCACCTCTGTAAACACCACATCTCGGCTGTACACAACCTTCCTTGTTTGTGGGTTCCAAAGCTTGTAACCCTTTAAACCATCCTTATACCCAACAAAGATGCACCTTTCAAATTTATTATCCAAGTTGGTCCTTTTCTCCTTTGGAACATGTACATATGCATCTCATCCAAATACCCTCAGATGTGAAAGAGAGGGTTTCTTACCAGTCCATACCTCATGTGGAATCTTATCCTCCAACACTGATGAAGGTGATCTCTTAACTAAGTAACATGCAGTCTCCACTGCCTCTGCCCAAAATTCTTGTCCTAACCCGGTACCACTAAGCATGCTTCTTGCCTTTTCCATCAGCATTCTGTTCATTCTTTATGCAACTTCGTTTTGCTGAGGTGTGTATGGAGTAGTCTTCTACCGTGCTATACCACACTTATTACAGAACTCTTCAAATTCTTTCTTACAGAACTCCCCACCATTATCTATCCTCAGCACCCTTATCTTCTTCTCTATCTCGTTTTCCACCAGAGCCTTAAATTCTTTAAATCTGTCAAAGACTTCGGATTTCTTTCTCAAGAAATATATCCATGTATTCCTTGAGAAGTCATCTATGAATGGAACATAGTACACAGACTTTCCCAGTGATGGAATCGACACAGGTCCAAACACATCACTATGCACAGGTTCACCCTCTTAGCACTAGAAGGAAAACTCACCCAATTCTTCTTTCCATATACACAATGTTCACAGAAATCGAAATCCAGAGTGAAATTAGACATACCTTCTACCATACCATTTCCATGCAGTATCTAAAGGCCCTTCTCTCCAATATGTCCAATCCTTTGATGCCATAGCATGGTGTTTTCTCCAGAGACCACTAGGCTTTCCACTCCACTTTTAGGAACCACAGAACTGTTGCATCCATGAATAACAGTGCTGCCCTGAAGCTTGTATAGAGTTCCAATCCAAACTCCTTGAATTAATACCAGTGCTCCTTGAACCATCTTACAGGTATCTTTCTCGAACACAATTTTTACATCTGCATCATCCATCTTGGTTACATAAATCAGATTTCTAGCTAATGCAGGAATGTGGAGAACACCAGGAAGTGTTCTAATCCTTCCACTTTGTAGCTTCAGCTTGACTTTTCCATGTCCAATGATTCTAGCCTTCCTATCATGCCCTAGGAAGACATCACCGCCATTATATTTCTCATACTCACGTGAAGTGAAAGGATGCACCCGAGTCAATCAACTATGAATCATGATCTACATGTTTATTTGAAGAAGAAGCCAGATACATATCCCCACCTTCATCCGAGGTGGTTTTTTCCTTTGCAGAAGGAGCATCATCAAATCCCTTTCCTTTCTCAGGAGCTTTAGATTTGCAGTCCTTTTTGTAGCGCCCTTCCTTTCCGCATTTCCAGCAAACCTTTACAAACTTTCCAGGAGATTTAGATCTCCCTCTAGATTTAGATCTCCCACTCGAAACCTTATTCTAGTTTCTATTTTGGGACCTTCCTCGTACAGATAAGGCATATCCATTTTGACCCTCCATATTTCTCCGTCTCATTTCCTCCGACAACAAAGCTGAGACAATGTCATCAAAATTCAAGGTATTTGTACTGCTACCTATTGCAATAACAAGACTGTCCCACGAGTCTAGTAGGGAACACAAAAAATTGATGCACTTATCTTCATCTGAGATTTTAATATCAACAGATGATAGTTGACTTACCACAGTATTGAAGGCATTCAGATGCTATTTCACAGAGTCTCCATCCTTCATCCTCAGGCTATACATCTTTTTCCACAGGAACAATTTATTCACCAAAGATTTAGATTGGTACAAAGTCCCAAGTTTGTCCCACAAATTCTTCGCCATAGCTTCCCCAGATACATTCAACAATACCGAATCTGAGACACACAATAATTGTGCTCTTCGCCTTCTGATCAAACTTCTTCCAGTCTTCATCTGTCATTGCCGTTGGTTTAGTACGTATATCTACCACAATCCATTGATATTTATTGACCATCAAATCCTCCATCTTTAGCTTCCACAACTCAAAAATCTGACCATTAAATTTCTCAATCTCTATCTTTCCACTGCTTGCCATCTTCTTTCACCGCAATAATTGATCCCGCAGATCTCCCACTGAACAGGGTGTACCACAAGCCCGAGAAAAAAATCCTCAGCTGCAAAGGCATCCCCTTGAAGCCAAAATAACTCTGTCACCAAATGTAGGTTTTAACCCTATACAAAAATGATCTACGAACGAATATTACAATAAAAAATAAACAATTTCAAGAGCATAAAACATAAAACAGATAAACACAGAGATTTTCCCCTCGATCCGAAATTGGGACGACCAACCTAATTTTTCATTATATTCCTTTTAGTGTTACAACACATATATATACATGTTGAAGGATACATAAAGCCCAATCCATTAACCCTGGATTAGAACATAATCGTAGTTCCCTTGACCAGATCTAAAAAATACCAGGGGCCGAAAACAATCGTCCGCCAAAACCATGTGCAAAGTCATGCAAAAAACCATGGGTGGGTTTGCCTATGACCCCCTTGTGACCCCCCTGCTATGCCCGGCGCAACGCAAAATGCGTGGGGATAGTTGTGGAAAGAATATAACACATACCCAACACTCCTTGCTATCTTTGAATAAATGATACTTGTTCTCATGGTGATAAAAGACTGCTTTCCTTTCATACAAGTAAGGACTCCCTAATACAATACCAGTTATGTCAAGCGGAACCAAATCTAATTCAACTGTGTCAAGAAAACATGCAGTGATTGCAAACCTCAATATACATTTCTTTGTAACCTATATATTTGCATCCTTACAAATCCAACCCATTGGATATGGTTTTGGATGTGGTATGATCTCAAGGTTAATTCTTTTGACCAAATCTTCAGAGATTAAGCTTTCTTGTGACTGACTGACAAAAATTGTGTCAATATTGGTATGCTTGGATATGACCCTCACATGAAACAGTTCTATTGTTTCTTCTTCATTTGGAGTGTTTATGTGACATTTTGATGTACTGGTATTGGGTTTGGTTTCAATTTTTTTCCCTTCATGTTCTTCAATCCCATGGCTGTGATTTTAGTCTCATCACCTAAATCCAATCCTCAATCATGTTGAGATGTAGCAATAGTTTTTTGTTTCTCTTTGTTATTGGGTTTCTTTGGCCTCAATTCAGGATGTAATTTCCAAGAATGAGTTTCATCATGGCCTTATTTTTAACAATGTTTACAAGTCACCTTTCCCCCCTCTTTTTTAATAGATGCATTATTTTTGTTATTACCTTTTGATTTATTTTCCTTGGCTTTACCCTTAAAAGGTTTCTTCCTACCCTCTTCAGAAATGTTCTTCCCTCTAGCTTCTAGATATGTGGCCTGAACACAAAATTCTTCTATACTGATGGGGTTAAACATGGGAATAGTATGTTTTAGGTAGCTATTTAAGCCTCTTATGTACTTTAGCAAAGTTTCTTGGCTTTTCAAATCCACCCTTAATAAAAGAGCTCTTCTCCTAAATTCCTGTGTGTATTCTTGTACATTTTTTCCCTTTAACTACCTAAAGTTTTGCTAATTCATGATGGATTTCTGCATATGAGCTAATGGATAAAACTGTTGTTTAAAAGAAACAATAAAATCTGACCATGATAGAATAATCTTACCATGTTTCTGGATTTTCTTCTGTGTCTTGGCTTCCCACCAAACAAGTGTTGCATCTTCCATTCCCAAAGAATCTAATTGAATTTTTGTATCATCATCTTGAAGGTTCTATATTCTTAAATAGACCTCCAATTGTCGAATCCAATTATATATCTTGTCTGAATTTGCTTCACCATTAAACATTGGAAATTTGAACTTAACATCAAGTTTTAATAAAGGATATTTACCAGTGCTCTTGGACTTGTGTGGTTGATGTACTGAAGAAGAGGTAGAGGATGATGATGATGATGAGGGTGAAGATGGTGGCTCTCCCATTGACTCCATTTCCTCCATTTCCCTTCTTTGACTTGCTTCATCATGTTGACCTTCTGAATATCCTTGTCTTTCCTTTTGGATTTTATGTCCTTCTCCTTCCAGTCTCTTATTCCACTCTTGATAAATAATTCTAACCATCTTTGCTATGTTAAGAAATTCTTTCCTAAACACTCTTTCTTCATCTTTAGGGTCAACTTCTTCAATAATTTCTCCTTCCTCATGAGGCATTCTTAATGGAGATTCTTCTTCCTTAGGAGGTGAACTAGGTGGTGGATATTGTCGTAATATTTCTCTCCTTTTCTTTGGCTCCTTTTGAGACCCTCCTTCTTCCACCAATTTTCCTTTTCCACTTTTGAGCTTGAGCCTTGTAAGCATCTAAAACTTGCAAATAGTTAAACAATTCTTTGCACTAAAAAACACCAGAGAAAAACTCTAGCTCACACCAGATGAATAACTCTTATTTTCTCTGAGCAATAGTTTAAAATAGAGAAATAAGTTACTAGATGAATTTTACACAGTAGGCATGATGAAGTAGCTCACCCCTCTTGGGCTAGATCTGATGGTCTAGCTCCCAATGGCTTGTCGATCTTTCATTATGCTCAATTTTTTTTCTATTAAATGTAGTTATATTTCTCTAATGCTTTTTTCTCTACATCAATGGCTTCAAAATGCTCCAATTAGTCAAAAATGACTCTTGATTCACTCAGAATGGCCGAAAATTGAGCCTCCTACAATTTTCCCAAGATCTCCTAGGAAAGCTTCACTTAATGTGGAGAACTACAGTTAACTGGAGCTAAATACGGGTTGTATGCCAATTTTGTCATGCCCCTAACCTCTCTTCCGAACCGTAATTAAATGTTACGGTTGGGTGGTAGCCACATGCGCACCCCCGAACTGCTAGAAGATAAGACGGTTCTCAGAACCCACTCCAGAACTGTGGTTTAAATTTTTGAAAAATGGGTTGATTTTCTTCGAGTTTCATTTGACCACACAGTTGAATCGACGTTAATTGTTGTCATGTGACTTAAACCCGGGACCGCTGGTGGGTTGGGACCGCTGGCAGTTCCCAACCCCCATACATATTTGTAATACACCATAACACAAACCCGCATCCTTATATTGTTACGTAAAAAGTGTAGAGCGGATGATAAACGATATGTATGCTCGGAGGGAGGTCAGGGGGTTGAGCCCTACGACCTCAAAAAAAAATTTAATATGAATTTTCAGGGACACGTGGTGGCCTCAGGGCTGGCCACGTGGCACCCTCTAATTGGCTCATCCAACACATACCTTAAATAAAATAGTGACACATGTCAACCAACGACTGGTCCGGTAGAAGGAATATTACAAGGAATATTCTCTTTTTTGCTGACAGTGCATCCAGTTTGCTGACTGTGCATCCCAGTCAAACCTCGTCAAACTGTTGTAATTTTTTATGTTTTCCATTTCGATCAGAACACAATATCTTCCTCATACGACTTCGGTTTTTGAAACCATTCGCATTGTTGCAATCAGGAAGACGAGATCTACGCAACGATCCTGGTTTCAACCCAATGCTATAACTTTGAATTTTGAGCAAAATTTATGAACTCCTAATCATATGTAGAAATAAAGTAGATAAAATTTGTCTATCCATGTTGGTGTTAATTGTATTTAAATATTAATTGAGATTAATTAGCTAAGATTTTTTAGCATGCCAAAACCTCTACATGGAAAAACGGGTTAAGATAGGGAGTTAGACGGTTAAATAGTGAAACATTGGGGAAATTTTTGATTGAAAGTTGATAATATTTTTATTGGTATGATGTAAGGATCATAGTGTGTACATTGGTTAAGGATCATTGTGTATATGTTTTTTTTTTTTAGAAAAATGAAAATATATCTCTTGTTATAGGATTTTTTTGTTTCATGATGTATGATGATTATACATATATATGATATTGTTATTGTGTTTTATATTTAGATTAATGCTTGAATCTTTTTTTATTATTAATATCAATTAAAAAATTATAATTTAATGTCATAATATAACCAAACGACAAATTATGGATGTTTTTGGATTGTATAGTGTTAAATGAATGTATATGAAATGTTACTTCAAAGCACTACATCACAACATGATAATTTCACTATATTGAGCTACCCACCTAGACAACACCTTCATAACACTTCCTCAAGTGAGACCTTCCTTGTCTCAAGACTTGATAATGTCAATTCTAGACTAGTACAATGTTTGTCGGACACTTAAGTGAACCTTTGTTTACCAATTAGAGCCAATAAATGGTTGTGTTGTTGGGAGCATAACATGATTCTAATGCCTTATCCAAATAAAAAAATGAATAGCTAAACCACAATTGGAAGATTTTTTTGATAATATAAGAGAATATATTATATGACAAAAGGACCCAAATACCAATAGAGGAAGACTAGGGTAAGGATTTATTTTTTCTTTCACGTGTTGAGAGGCATTCATCTATATTAAGGTGTGTTTTTTTGTTGAGTTCACATATTTGGAAGCATAATTTCACAAGTGGAAACATCTTAGACTTGAGGCACTTGGCTACATATGTTTATGCATGTTTTCTATTGAGGGTATCTTTCAAATTCTCCATGGTAAAAATCAAATATTTCGAGGTACCTTAGATGATTTGTCACAGTCCACTAGCTTCCTGCATGAAGAGGGGCTCCAATCATTTAAGAATTTTTTGAAGGGTTTTCATGTCATAGTTAATGGTCACATTTACAAAATAAGAACACCCAAATTAAGACTATGACAATTGCCATTCACATCACATGCGTCATAAAAGAGAGTAACATAGGTGAAGAGCGCTCCATTTTGAAATATCTAGAATAGCTTCGCTTGTTTATGTCCTCTTTACAAAGAAGAGAAGATATCTTGATACATAGTGCCCAAATTGTTGATAAAAGAGGACCGCGTATTGGATCATATGGAATTTGGTTTGTCCTCATTATCTGGACCATTATATCAACCATATCATTTATTATTAGGTGGACACTATCATACAACTATATTTTTTGGATTTTCTTGTAAAAAGTTGTCAGTCCTTTTCACAAGAGGAAACAAATTTCAATCATTAGAGAACGTCTGAGGTCTAAAATGGGCCTCCTAAGAAAAATGTACAACAAAAACAAAATTTACAAGATCCAATAGGATTCAAGATGATTATGTTAACCATGGGGGATGATTCACCATTTTTGGGGTAAAAAGGTAAAATGATTAAACAATAATAAAATAATAAAACTACCTTTTCAACTTGTATTTTCAACTTATCTCCCTAAAGTTTTACTCAAATTTAGAGTGGGAGTACTCGTTGGATGTAAAATTTAATTCCTCATCCAAGGAGTATGATTGTTGCATACTTTTGATGCACCCTACTACATGAAAAATGAGAAATACACGAAACAACGTGATTGCAATAACGTTTTTCATGTATTTATTTTTGTGTAGCAAGGTCCATCAGAAGTATGAAACATAGGTATTCCTTGGATGAGGAATCAAATTCTACATCCAACGAGTGTTCCTGCCTGAAATTTGAGTAAATTCATAAGGAGATAAGTTGCAAATACGAGTTCAAAAAGTAGTTTTTTTCCCTCTAAAATTTGATGGTGTAATCTTTCTTATTATATAATTTCCACTATAATTTTTTAATTTCATTAGGAGGCCCATATTAGACCTCAAAATTCCGGTAATGAATCGATATTATGCTAAATTAGTATGGAAAATCCATCTTTGAATCAAAATGTTATTGTTAGAAGGGATATTTATATTTACCTTTGTTGAGATGCTCACATATGCCCATTATGATAGGGTTGGCTAGCTAGAATAATAATGATGAGATTTTCTAGTTCATATTTCTATGGTAATGAAAGAATTAGAGAAAAAGGCAGGGAATGAGTGATTTTGATAAAGGAAGTCAATACATATTTATGTGGTTTGAAATAAATAAATATGGTAAGGAAGAGAGACAAGCAATTAGAAAAGGATATTGATGATGGAAGGAAACATTAAAGAAAGAATTAAATATTTACAAATTATTAAGAGATAGGGAGACTTGTTTAACTCATGGTTAAAGGAAAGATATTGGTGTTCAAAGGTAGTAAAATAAGAGGGAGTAGTGAGAAAGGAGAGTCATAAGAGTGAAAAGGATTTGGATTTCCCACCACTATTTTTAGGAGTTTCCTGCCATTGTTTTAGCATCATTTTGTTTAAATTGAGAATAGAATTCATTCCTATTCAATGAAATTTTGTTTGAAGATGCATTGGAGTCTGTTTTAGATAGAGGAAATAAGCTTGCAATCAATCAAAAAGCCGTGATTACAACTAGAGGAAATGAAAATATGTATACTTATATTTTATAACCATGAATTATTTGAATTTAATTTTTCTGACTTTAGATAGATTTCAACTTTACGTTTATTAAATTTTTCAAAAATTCAATATTTGATTAGTTAAGAGAAAAACCAAGTTGTGTGCCACATTTGAATAAAAATTTTAACATCGCCAAAGGGAACCCACATTACGATGTGAACCATGCAAGCATGTCAATTGGCTCTCCAAGTGGAGCCATGATCCAAAAATACTTAGATTCTCTCAAGTTGAGTATTTCCATAGAAATTCTTAAAATAGAAATAGCCTTATACATGGTCCAACTAAACACATTTATTAAGAACAATCAGATGAATTCCAGGAGCAATTGTGTTTCATGCATGAAGGCCACAAATATTATACACATTCCTATTCCAAGCGAGGTTTTATCACATTAATGAGGGTATCATAAGCCAAAGGAATTTTCAATAGTCAATAAAAGCATGTTAACTATAGATTTGGAGCACCTTTATGGGTTCTCCCTCCTGGAAAAAAAAATATCCAATGGGAAGATTAGCTACCATAGAGAACACCTTTTGCCAAGATATGAACATTTTACAGATTATTCATTAGAATATGCATGCTACCAAAGTTCGAATAGCTATATGGTTGTTACAATGAAAAGAAAAAGAAGCTTGATGTTTGACTGACAGTGATTATGAGGATGATGATTATATGCCATTTGGGAGAATATATTTTCTACGAAAGTGGAAATGTGCTTCCAACTGTGGAAGGTCTTGTGGCTTCTATTGGAGGTTTATGCTCACAAAATAATTTAAATTCTTCTCTGGGGTCAGATCTTGTGAATAATGAAGAAATGGAGGGATTTAAATCCATAAGAGGAACTAAGGAATTATTAAGATTCAATTTTTCAATCCTAATCCTAGAAGGCTTTCGTGCGAGGATTGGTGTTTTTCTCATCGTTTTCAAGTATTTTGAACTTATCGCTCATATGAGAAGGTTTTTGAGTTGTTGATCAGGTGGTCATGTTCTAAGTTGTAAAAATGCTCAAAACTAGAATTGCTCAAAATTTGTTGGAACCTAAGCGATCAGATAGGCCTTGTCAATACGATCCCGGTGCCGTGAATGACACTCAAATCCGACACTGTATGTGAAAGTTATGTAGGTTTGAAGTTTTCAGTAAATTGCAAAAATTCAGTTTGACCAGGTTTGACTTCCCAAATTTTGAAAATTAAAAAAGGAATATTCTTGGAATATTTTTCAAAATATTCCCTGGAATATTCCTCAGAATATTCCACCTGGGCCAGTTATATTCTCACACTCGGCAATCATCGGTTGGTCAGTGGGTTGACTTTGGTGGATTTCAGCCAAACAACGGGTGCCAGGTGGCAAGCTCGTAGGCTGCGATGTGGCCCCAGGCCTGTGAAAATTTCCGTGGAAAAATATTGTGTGTTGGCAGGAATCAACCCCAGGTCGAGTGGCCACTAGCCCATAGGCTTGACCGACCCGCCCGCATGGTGGTTCTTAACCACAAAAGGTCTTATTGCATATTTGAATCATATTTCAGTTATGGTTGGGCGGAAAGGGGGCTAGCCTCCTACACACAGGACCCCATGCACAAAACCTTGGCTCTAAAACTCCGATGGTGACGCAACAGTTGCAGTTAAGGGTTGTTCACATGTTGCGGTGGAGGTCCCGCAATAAACTTAAATGCCACGGTTCATAAATGGTTTGTTAGCGTTATATGCTCCGACGGATGCGGTTAGCATGTGACCGCTAGAGCCTAACATTTATTGCCAAGTGAAATAGTTCTACCAATTTAATGCATGCCACCAAATTCGGTGGCTTATGCCAAATTTAGTCGGGTTAACTCCAGTTAGCCCAGATTTGGTGGATCTTGTTTAGGGAAAACTAGGCAAAACTTCAGTTGGACATAACTTTTGCCAGGGAGAACCTTTTGGACGAGTTTTTTTTTTTTTTTTTGGGGGTAATTTGAGCATTCCAGAGCCAATGGGGTAGGTTTCAGAGGCAACAGAGCTCATCTTCAGGCAATTGTTCATCAAAGAAGCTTGGAGACCCATGAGGGCCTAGGGAGTGCTGGAGCTGTATTGGGCTATGGTTAAATTTTTGAGGTGAAACAAAAGCCTATCTTTACTATTTTCAGTGTTCTGAACTCATTTATACAGCTATTTTTGCCTGTTTAGGCTTTCTTCACACTGTATAACTAATTTTGATCATAATAAGAGCAACGACATGCCCATTTGGGGGCCTTGGGCCTCGCAGATGTAGTCTAGGAGGGGTGAACTGCCTTATCACATGCTCTGTTATATATGTGATTTATATTACTATGTTTTTCCAGAGTTAAATATGTTAAACAGTAAAAAGAAATAAACCTCCTACACACAAAAAGACTCAGAAATTTACCAAAAGAATTTTTTTCCAATTGAAAAACATATAAAACAGTTTGCACACATAAGTTTATGGATAATGAATACCTTGAACAACAAACAAGTAGTTTCATTTCCATATCATTAGTGATTACTTCTATTATTTCTTTAGGCAGACCTTGTAAAGGGCCAGGTAGCTTCTGGATCTCATCCTTTCTTTAAAGGTGACATATCCAGTAAATGCCCCTACAGTCAATATTTGTATTAGAAATAAGAATTTCTCACATTTCAGATCATATTGGTATCAGAGCATAGGTTGAGCTCAAGTTTTGAATTTTGTGCAAAGAAATATTTTACTGTTTTGTAAGTTTGACGCTTACTAGGGTTAAACTTAAAAGAGGGGAAGGAAAATTGGATAGAGCACAAGACAATCCTCAACCAAGGAGGGCCAAGGTACCATTATCTCCACCTTCTATCTCACCCTCAGTAGCCTTAGAAGCAGCTATAAGAATGTCTTCAAGAGAAGAAGAAGCTCATGAAGAAATGGATCCCAAGGAAGAATAAATAATATTTTGGAAAGCTTTCCTCGATATGACTGAAATGGTAAGGATCCTCTATCAAGAAAGAAATGATAGGATTGCTGGAGAAGGGTCTAAAAACCAAAAAGAAGGAGAGGATTCCTCAGGAGGAAAGAAGGATAATGATCAGTCAAAGAAAGGGAATGGAGGAAATGGTGATCCTTCATCTCCATTGTCATCCTCTTCCTCGTCAGCATCTTCTTCGACTTCGGTAAATTAGTCACATAAGTCGAAAACCACTGTTTAAAATCCTTTTCTAAAGCTTGATGTCAAATTTGAATTGCCAATGTTTATTGGTGAAATGAATGCAGAGAAATTAGATAATTGGATCAGATAATTGGAAGTCTATTTAAGGATTCAAAATCTGCATGATGATGACACCAAGATTCAGCTAGCCTCATTAAGGATGGAAGGAGCAGCTTTGGTATGGTGGGAAGCCAAGACCAAAAAGGAAATTCGAAAACATGGTAAGCTTAATTTATCATGGGTTGAATTTATTTCCACAATTAAGAAGAAATTTTATCCTCTTGCTCATCTACAAAAGGCTATAATGAATTGGCAAAACTTTAGACAGCTTAAAGGACAAAGTGTTCAAGAATATACTCAAGAGTTTAGGAGAAGAGCACTGTTGTTAGGAGTAGACTTACAAAGTTAAGATACTTTGCTGAAGTATATAGGTGGTTTGCATAATTACCTTATACATACTATCCTTATGTTTAATCCTACTAGTCTAGACGAAGTTTGTGTACAAGCTACGCATTTAGAGGCTAGAGGGAAAAACACTTTTGATGCACTGAATGAGGGTAGTGATTTTAAAATAGAAGGAAGAAAAAGGATTGCAAACTCTAGAAAGGAAAAAGGGAAATTATTTTGCAAGAACTGTTAAAAAACAAGCCACGATGAAGATCACAGCTGGAAGCTTCATCCTGAGCTGAAACCAGAGAAATATAAAAACAAAGACAAAACCAAAGAAAAGGGAAAAACTGTTTCAACTGTTGAACAGGACTTAGGGTCTGAATCAGGTGATGAAACAAAATGTACCACCATGGTATTAAAGAACATAAAGGGAAAATAGGTTGTACAAGACACAAATCCCAGTTCTAGCACATTAAACTGTCACAAAGAAACTCAAAATGAAAAGAGGAGGATAGAGCTATTTCATGTGAGGATAATATCAAACCACACAAAGATAGACACACTTTTTTATAGTGGGTCTCAAGCTAATCTCATTTCAGAAGACTTGGTCTAACAGCTGAAACTTGAGACAATTCCACATCCAAAGCCTTATCCACTTGGGTGGATATGCAAGGATGCAAACTTACAAGTCTCAAGAAAGTGCATATTGCGCTTCTCCATAACATCTCAGTATGTTGATTGGGTTGAACTAGATGTAGTACCGCTTGACATTATAGGTGTTGTGTTGGGTAGTCCATATTTATATGACAGAAAGGCCATCTTTCATCGCCATGAGAATAAGTATCACTTGTTCAAGGATGGAAAAGAGTACATTATGAGAGCACATAAGAAGAAGCTAGAATCTTCTTTAGTCCATGCAGGGCAATTGAAAAGGCTAGTTAATGCAAGTCAAAATCTGACTTTGTTAATGGTTAAACAAAAATATTTTTCACATTTTCCTTTTCATGATATTGTTGATATAAATGATGGTATGTTTCAGTCTAATAACAGTTCGTCTCTGAAAGAAGATGACAATATGTTGCACAAGCTACCTTTGGTGTCGATCAATGCAGAGAACAAAGTGTCAGTGCAAAGCAGTGCAAGAGTCCATGAGATGGAAAGGCATGCAAGAAAAGAGGGCACACAGTTCAGCAAGGGTCATTGCTGGTTTCAGAATGGTATATTCATATGGCGAGAAAACTTGGTCGGGATTCGACACAGGTACAGGGTTCTTTCAGCAAAAATTCGCCATGTGAATGGTTGGCAAGGTGAATCTTATTTTTAGTCTTCTTTGAAGTTTGACCATTGTAGAAACAGTATGCTTTCTGCAAATTATAGTTGTTGTTCTACAAATTTCAAGAGTTTGTGTCATGACTCAGTCAATGTTAGCAACAGTTGGTCAGTGGATTCAAGGAACAATTTATCATTTTATGAGAAGCTCAACTTGATGAAGTCAAGAAGATTTCAGTGGTTCAAAGTTGGAAGAGTGGAGAATTAGTCTCATCATCTTCATTTTCTATAATTAGAGAGATTTTGTGGGTCCAAAAGCTTCCCATTTGGGAGGTGTAATCAGGTGATCATGTTCTAAGTTGTAAAAATGCTCAAAATTGGAATTTCTCAAAATTGGTTGGAACCTGAGCGATTGGATAGGGCTTGTTGATACGATCTTGTCACCATGAATGACATTCAAATCCGACACTGTATGTGAAAGTTATGCAGGTTTGAAGTTTTTAGTAAACTGCAAAAATTCAGTTTGACCAGGTTTGACTTCCCAAATTTTGAAAATTAAAAAATGAATATTCCTAGAATATTCCTTATTCCCTAGAATATTCCTCAAAATATTCCACCTGGGCCAGTTATATTCTGACACTTGGCAATCATCAGTTGGTCAGTGGGTTGACTTTGGTGGATTTCGGCCAATCAACAAGTGCCACGTGGCAAGCCCAGACACTGCCACATGGTCTCGGGCTTGTGAAAATGTATGTGGAAAAATATTGTGTGTTGGCAGGAATCGAACCCGGGTCAGGTGGCCGCTAGCCCACAGGCTGGTTCTTAACCACAAAGGGTCTTATTGCATATTTGAATCATATTTAAGTTATTGTTGGGCAGAAAGGGGGCCAGGCTCCTAAGGGCCAACCCCCTACACACAAGACCCCGCGCACAAAACCTTGTCTCTAAAACTCCGATGATCATGTAACGGTTGTGGTTAACAGTTGTTCACATGTTGCAGTGGAGGTCTTGCAATAAAATTAAATGCCACGGTTCATAAATGGTTTGTTAGCGTTATATGCTTCGACGGATGCGGTTAGCATGTGACCGTTGGAGCCTAACATTTATTGCCAATTTAGTGTGTGCCACCAAATTCGGCGGCTTATGCCAACTTTAGTCGGGTTAACTCCAGTTAGCCCAAATTTGGTTGAGCTTGTTTCGAGAAAACTGGGCAAAACTTCAGTTGGACATAATTTTTGCCAGGGAGAACCTTTTTGGACGAAAGTTTTTTTGATTTTGGGTAATTTGAGAATTCTAGAGCCAATGGTGTAGGTTGTAGAGGCAACAAAGCTCATCTTCAGGTACTGTTTCAGCAGAGAATCTTAGAGAGCCATCAGGGCCTAGGGAGTGTTTAAGTTGTATTGGGCTATGGTTAACCTTTGGAGGTGAAACAAAAGCCTATATTTACTGTTTTCAGTGTTCTAAACTCATTTCTACAACTATTTTTACCTTTTTAGGCTTTCTTCACACTGTATAACTAATTTTGAGAATAATAAGAGCATGGACATGCCCATTTGGGGGCCTTGGGCCCGGCAAATGTAGCCCAGGAGGAGTGAACTGCCTTATCATATGCTGTGTTATATATGTGATTTATATTGTTGTGTTTTTATAGAGTTAAATATGTTAAACAGTAAAAAGAAATAAACCTTCTACACACAAAAAGACTCAAAAATTTACCAAAAGCATTTTGTTCCAATTGAAAAACATATAAAACAGTTTGCACACATAAGTTTATGGATAATGAATACCTTGAACAACAAACAAGTAGTTTAATTTCCAGATCATTAGTGATTACTTCTATTATTTCTTTAGGCAGAGTCTGTAAAGGGCCAGGTAGCTTCTGGATTTCATCCTTTCTTTAAAGGTGACATATCCAGTAAATGCCCCTACAGTCAATCTCTGTATTAGAAATAAGAAGTTATCACATTTCAAATTAGTTGTGGATTATTTTCTTGGCAAAAATAAGTTTAGCATAGAAACATGATTATATCTACAATGTGGAACACACTCAGAACTCCTTTTAGCACCAAGTGAAAACCTTGGTATCTGCCCTTTGAGTACTCTCTATGGAATTAGTTTTACATTCTAACATGCATGGAATCCCTAATTTGAAGACTCGAAATTAAAAATTCCCAATAAGTTCTCTCATAGTTGATTTAAATTCAATTTAGGTGACCAAGAGGTTAGAGATAAATGAAAATCCCCTATAGTCCATCATATATGACATTACAAAAACAGAGTTCCAAATTAATCTTTATAAAATCTCTATGTATAAATTTAAGGAATTATATCTTTTCATTATTGCATGAGTATGTACGAATTATCCATATTTTCTACCCACTTTATATGCAACCTAATCAATGGCACAAAAGCATAAATCCAGGTATAATGACGTCTACAAAAAATTGGAGCAAAAAAATTAATCGATTATCCACTAGTTCATATAAAAGCCAAGATGATGACACTTTGGAGGTTTGTAGATTATGCCATTGTACAAAACGTGGCAAAAGAAAGGATAAGTTGATGTTGAGTTTTTGGGAATCTCCACCCCTTCAAGGAACGAGTCGTAGATCAAACAACACGACTTACATGGAAGAGAATCACCAGAATATGGAACATAAAAATCACCCTTTACATATGAAATATTCCCATAATTAAAACATGCAATGTTCCAAAATGGAAGATCAAGAGACACAAACCCCTGTTCTTACTGAGGGCTTCCTAGAATCTGATGTTTGTCCTAACCAAGATAACAAATGTATTGGAGACCTTAAGCTACCATTTGACCCAATTATCATGCAAAATTCTCTTAAGTCACTTACAAAAGTGAGAAACCATGGTATGGGAGAAGTACTTAATGCTTTTGTGAACCATTCACAGTTGAAGAGGCGATGATGACGACGAATTATCCACCACTCCAAGGCTAACTGAGGTTTGGAGAGACGAGACAGAGTAACAATGCTCGAACAACAAGCTTCCAACCATAATAATACCACAACAATATAACATTTTTTAACCCCGATGAGCACCATAAACCAACTTACTCCTCCAGTAAACAATCCCGAAGAGAATGAATAAGAATTTGCACGTAGAAGTGTTAAAATCATCGTACACCTTATATATTGGGAGGAGAAAATATTTGTCCTCCTTCCAATTTTTCGGATGTACACATTCATTACACACTCATTTGGCAAGCCTCGATGTTCGTCACCCCATCACAAAAAGATAAAATATAATTTAAATAATATAAAAAAATTTGAAAAAAAATTAAAATTTTAATAATTAATATGTAAATTAAAAAATATAATTATGTCGTAAGGCGTCACTATTTGAAAGCAACTTTATTGTGTGCATTGTGTCATAACTTGAAACCATTAGATTATATGTTAGATGGTTAAAACATATTCAGTCGTTGGATGAAAAGGAGAATAAAGTTGAAAATATTTAGTTTACAATGCAGTTATGATAGCTCATTAGTTGAGTTTCTAGGGCTTCTTCTTGTTCGCTTGGCCATTTAGAATCTGAAGCAGGGTATGAACCCTAACCATAAAAAATAACACCCAGAAGGCCTCGTGGAGTAGAATCTCATGCCATGGCGAAAGAAGTTGTCATGAAAAGGTGTAATCAGCCACATTGCCATTGACAACACCATGGACCATGATTCAACACGCAACATCCTCGGGTTGAGCTTTAACTCTATCGAGAGTGGAGTGCTTGTGATAAGATGAGTGTGATTCTTATGATAGTAAAAAATACAGAGAATATTTTCAATTTTTCATTATGGTCACAAGTTTATCTCACTTCAGTATTTTGAATGACTTTTTCATGTGGGATGTGACAAAAAAATGCAACCGTTGCAGGGGCATTAACAGGGGAAACTTTGGCCCTGACACATGAGGAGCCCAATGATGATCATATAGTGCAAGGTGCCATTGCAGGAGCCGCTTTGTCAACAACTGCTAACATTTTGAATAATATGTTGTAGGTACTAAATTTATATGGGATGATACATTAGGATCAGTGTAATTGTCTGTGGGGTTTTATTTCACTTCTGTATTTTGAATGACTTTTTCATGTGGGCTGTGACAGAAAAATGCAGCCGTTGTAGGGGCATTGACAGGGGAAACTTTGGCCCTGACACATGAGGAGCCCAATTATGATCATATAGTGCAAGGTGCCATTGCCGGAGCCGCTCTGTCAACAACTACTAACATTTTGAATAAGATGTTGTAGATACTAAATTTTTATGGGACGATACATTAGGATTGGTGCAATTATCTGTGGGGTTTTCTTTGCAAATTCGGCTTAGTTATCAGGTAATTTGTGAACCCAGTTGGGTTTTTCTCCTTATCTTTATAAATTTCATATGTTGTGTTGCTTAGCTTCTTTGATTAATCTTCGTTGTTGGTTTTATTTGTATATTTTCTCGATGCTGCTGTGTATTAATGTCAGAAATGGCTCGATGGTTTCTTTCCTTCATAAATTTTTCATTTTTCTCCTCCTCCATAAATTTCATATGTTGTGTAACTTAGATTCTTTGATTGATCTTCTCTGCAGGATTTTCTTTGCAGATTTGGCTAGATGTTTCGTATTAATGCCAAGAATGGCTCAAGGGTTTCTTTCCTTCATAACTTAGTCATTCTCCAATGCTTGCCATCGAATCATAGAGTCTATTTGACTCTAAGTCCAGTACTGCATGGAAAACCACCTTACGCTCCATTCTAAGTAACTATCTAGATTTATATTCATGTCCCTTTTTGTTTTGCAGGAGGTTATGGTACAGTTATGTTCTTCGAGTGACTACCACTTTTTTTTTTGTTGCAATTCAATACCATTATGGTTGAAGTCACAATAACCTCATCGAGGTTTTGTTACCTATTTCAGGTAATTTATATTTCTGCCACACCATGAGTTTAATAGAGTTCTTATTACTAAGTTGTAGCGAAAATCATCACAATCTCCTCCATATTGAGTTGCAGAATGTATCTCATAACAATCTCCTCCATATTGAGTTCCATACTAAGTTGCAGAATGAGTCTCTATGGGAAATCCCATCTCCTTTCTCCCTAATTTTAGCTGGCATCATCCTCATATATACTATGGATGTATTGCTCGTACTTTTTATGAGGTCTAGAATGAATAATTTTTTACCAAATTTTAGAGTGAGTTATAGTGTACCAGGCAAATCAACCATTTCAATTCTAAGCATGCTTTTATACAATTCCATTGTGCCATATGTATATTTTTTGTTGTGTTGCAATCACTGCTCATTACCATAATATGTTGGTGTCCCTATCTATTTTTATTTAACATTGTATGTATGCATGCATGTTTATATTAATGTGATTAATGGTTTGAAGATGGATCTATAACGTCCTTTGGGCATTCCTGCAATTCTAAGTTTGTTTCCTTAGCACGATAGCTTTGATGAATTGATTGAATGTACTGATCTCTTTTATGGTGAACACTCTTCATTGGCATGTTAAGCATACAAGGAAAGAATCCAGGCAATGGGTTAAAGCTATAAGTTCCTGATCTCTTCACTGTGTTGGAATTTCTTTCAATAACACTAGCGTGGATTTGTGGTAGCTTTCCATCTCGATGTTGTTGTTACTTATTAAGTTCTTTATTTGCAAGCCTTGCAGTTGGTATGTACTCAGGTGTTACATATACACTGAAGGAGGTCAGAAGAGGATTTCATGATTGGGTATGGGTACTTTGTCATTAATCAGTACATTCGTCATGTGGGTTTAAGTAAAAAATCATTTTTACTTCGACAAAAGACCATACAAGTCCTATTAAGTTCATTCATAACCTAGGAAACATGTTTTCTTCAATTTTTGTTTAATCCATATCCGAGGGGGTTACTATTTTTATTTAAAAATTAACATGATGAATTAAAATATGGAAGCAATCAACTGAACTATATTTACAGATGACATAAGATCATGCTTGCGATAAGATGAATGTGATTCTTATCAAACTGAAAAATATAGAGAATATTTTCAGTTTCTCTTATGGTCATAGGGTTTATTTCACTTTTGTATTTTTAATGACTTTTTCATGTGGGTTGTGACGAAAAAATGCAACCGTTGTAGGGGCATTGATAGGGGAAACTTTGGCCCTCACACATGAGGAGCCCAATTATGATCATATAGTGCAAGGTGCCATTGTAGGAGCCTCTTTGTCAACAACTGCTAACATTTTGAATAAGATGTTGTAGGTATTTAATTTGTATGGGATGATACATTAGGATGGGTGTAATTATCACGATTTTATTCATCTTTATCAAAACTGTTTGGATAATTTTCTATCAAGTCCTATTAAGTTCATTCATAACCTAGGAAACAGGTTTTGTTGAATTTTTATTTAATACATAACCGAGGGGGTTACTATTGTTATTTAAAAATTAACATGATGAATTAAAAGATGGAAGCAATCAGCTGAACTATATTTACAAATTACATAAGATCATGCTTGTGATAATATGAGTGTGATTCTTGTTACAGTGAAAAATATAGAGAATATTTGTAAGAAGCTTTCTGGATTATCCACAGTATTGAGGAACATGTGTCCATACTGTATTGATACATGTTCCTCAATACTGTGGATAATCCAGAAAGCTTCTTACAAAATGATCACCACAGGATTTTAAAAACCAAAATAGAGAATATTTTCAGTTTTTTATTATGGTCACAGGGTTTATTTATTTTTGTATTTTGATTGAATTTTTCATGTGGGCTGTGACAAAAAAATGCAGTCGTTGCAGGGGCATTTCCAGAGGAAACTTTGTCCTTGACACATGAGGAGCCCAATTATGATCATATAGTGCAAGGTGCCATTGCAGGAGCCACTCTGTCAACAACTGCTAACGTTTAGAATAAGATGTTGTAGGTACTGAATTTCTATGGGACGATACATTAGGATGGGTGTGATTATCAGGATTTTATCCATCTTTATCTAAACTGTTTGGAGAATGTTCTATCAAGTCCTATTAAGTTCTTTCATAACCTAGGCAACAATTTTTGTTGAATTTTTATTTAATTCATAGCACATGGGGTTACTATTGTTATTTAAAAATTAACATGATGAATTAAAAGATGAAAGAAATCAACTGAACTGTATTTAAAAATGACATAAGATCATGCTTGTGATAAGACGAGTGTGATTCTTATCACAGTGAAAAATATAGAGAATCTTTTCAGTTTTTTATTATGGTCAAAGGGTTTATTTTACTTCTATATTTTGAATGACTTTTTCATGTCTGCTTTGACGGAAGGATGCAGTCATTGTAGGGGCATGGACAGAGGAAGTTTTGGCCGTGACACATGAGGAGCCCGATTATGATCATATAGTGAAAGGTGCCATTACAGGAGCCTCTCTGTCAACAACTGCTAATGTTTTGAATAAGATATTGTAGGGACTGAATTTCTATGGGACAATACATTAATACTGGTGTAATTATCAGAAATTTATCCATGTTTATCCAAACTATTTGGAGAATTTTTTATCTCAGTATATATTCTGATATACTTGAGAATACATATTAATTTTTGCAATTTCTTCCATGTCTTGACTCCTATGAGGTTCGCTCTTCACGGTTCAAATATTTAGTTTACAATGCAGTTATGATAGCTCATTAGTTTCATTTCTAGGGCTTCCTCTTGTTCGCTCGACCATTCAGAATCTGAAGCAGGGTATGAACCGTGGCCAGAACAAATAACACCCAAAAGGCCTCATGGAGCAGAAGCTCATTCCATGGGAAAAAAAGTTGTCATGAAAAGGTGCAATCAACCACACCGTCATTGGAAACACCATGGACCATGATTCAACACGCATAATCCTCAGGTTGAGCTTGAACTCTATCGAGAGTGGAGTTATCAGGTAATATTGAACTCCGTACAGAGTGGAGTTATCAACGGTAATCTGTGAATCCAGTTGGGGTTTTCCCCTTCTCTCCACAAATTTCATATGCTATGTTGCTTCTTTGATTGATCTTATCTGTTGGGTTTTCTTTGCAGATTTGGCTCAGTTATCAGGTAATTTGCGAACCCAGTTGGGTTTTTATCCTTCGCTCTATAAATTTCATATGTTGTGTTGCTTAGCTTCTTTGATTGATCTTCTCTGTTGGGTTTTATTTGTATATTCTACTCGGTGTTGTTATGTATTAATTCCAGCATTGGCTCGAGGGTTTCTTTCCTTCATAACTTAGTCATTTTTCTCCTCCTCTCCATAAATTTCATATGTTGTGTAACTTAGATTCTTTTATTGATCTTCTCTGCAGGATTTTCTTTGCAGATTCGGTTAGATGTTGTGTATTAATGCGAATAATGAGGGTTTCTTTTCTTCATAAATTAGTCAATCTCCAGTGCTTCCCATTGAATCGGAGTGTCTATTAAGGGTTTATTTCCTTCATAACTTAGTCATTCTCCAGTTCTTCCCATCAAATCAGAGAGTCTATTTGACTCAACCACCTTAAGCTCCATTCTAAGTAACTAGCTAGGTTTATATTCATGTCCCTTTTTGTTTTTCTGGAGGTTATGGTACAGTTATGTTCGTCCAATGACTACCACTTTGTTTTCTACTGCAGGTCAATTTCATTATGGTTGAAGTCACAATAACCTCGGCAAGGGTTTGTTTCCCATTACAGGCAATCTGTATTTTTGTCACACAATGAGTTTAATAGAGTTCTTGATAAGAAATTTGTGCAATTTCTTCCATGTCTTGACTCATGTGAGGTTTTCTCTTGAGGGTTCTATGTGGAGGGTTTACTATTGAAGTCCTTTTTTGTGGCCTCGGCTAGATGATGTTCACATGATCTCACCTTACAACTTTGGTTTGTTGGAAGAACCATAAATTTCTATTACCAATTAAAGGTATGAGTGGTTTGATAAGTTTGTAACGTAGTATTTTCTTAAGGCTAAATTATGAAATTTTTCTTTCCCTTCTGGATTACCAGTTAGGTTTATGGCTCTTACGATTTTTCTATTTGTTTTCTAGGTTATACGAGACGCTCCTCTTGGGGGTTGGGATAGCTGGAACGTACCCTACCATACTTAGTAGTTTCAGGATGCTCCCATGGGGAACAACCAACTGTAAACCCAGACAAACATTCATAGAACACCCAAAAAAAATAAAACGTGAAATCACGCGTTGAAAGCCTTAAACTTGGGAATAGTCAAATATGAATGTTGATTATATGAATGTTTTTCAAGAAATTGGTGGAATTATAAATGTTTGGAGCATAGTATTTATTTTAGGTCTCTCACTCTATTACAGTAGTAAGTTACAATATTTGAAGTTTTTCTATAACATGTTCTTGTCTTTGCATGAGATCGTCGTTACAATTAATTACTGATACTATTATTGAAACTCATACCAAAGATTTTTTTTTATTACTGGAGAATTTTGTAGATAGGTAGGATGTCCTAGTATCAATATT